>PVKE010017861.1:0-30256 GCA_004027555.1 Craseonycteris thonglongyai
CCAAAAAAACTGAACTAAGCAGACCAGCTAAGAGAAAATCGTATGCTCTCATTCTGTTACCTTGAAGAGATCGAACTTTTCAGAGTAGCCTTGATGTTGACAGTATAATAGGAGTGGTTGACACTGACAGGAGTGAACCAAAAGCGAATCTTTTGTCCACACAGGACTAAACTACATCTACTCAGTTCTCCCTGAATGCTGTCGTGTGAAAATGTGGATTTGCCAGAACTCCAGATTTTTCAAGCAAAAGCAGAATTCAGAAATGTTTTAAAGATAATGTTTTTCCTTTAATTATTGATCACATTATTTTAAAATGCCATATGTGGTGGACAAAATGCATCTACAGGCCAAGCAAGCTTGGCAACAAATCTGCAGGCATTTATTGAGACATAAAATGGAGATACTGACCTCTAAATTATTGATCTTGCTCTTATATATATCACTGAGTTCAAACCTTTACACCCTAGTTTATCCTTCATAACAGTTCCAGGAAAGTTGATGCCAATTGTAGACATGACTGGAATTCAATAAATCCTTTGGTGGTGAGCTAAACCATTTGGGAATACTTACAGCACAAAAACAAACACATAATTATTGGTTTCCAAGTGCAATACAATCGTTATTTCTTCTCAAAATGGTGATGAATTGGTGCCAACATTGTAGATACTGCTAGGCCTTAAATTATATAGCTTCTACTTGATTCCGCTCATAAACAGATTTCAGAATATTGATTTTGTGGTTCCTTTTTCCTTTTGATTTGAACAATGTGGTTCATTGTTCCTTTTGATTTTTTGTGTTGTTTTGTTTTATGTGAGGAAACAGCAGAGAACTCTCAAAAAACCATAGTGACAGTTTACGTGAACATTAAAGCTAGTGTTCACATAAAACATCCTTAAAATATTTCTAGGTAAGTTGTACAAACTCAAGTGATTGTATTCAAATGAGGACATACTCTAAACAGCTTATTTTGAGTTTGTTTGTTACCAGTTTTTGCCTTAACAAACAATAGAGTATACCCCGTGACCTGTATAAAAAGAAGAATATCACGTCGCACACTTTTCATTATGAGCCGAAAATCTACTTCCTGTGGAAGCTTCTGCTTGCAGATCATCTGAAGGACACACCTTTTTTTGAGGTCTGGGGAAAACATAGTTTTCATTTAATTCTTGCTCTTTATTTTATGGTACAATAATCAAGAAAAATTATATTATTTTTAAGTAAGAGAAAAGAAGCAACACTTTCCCCAATTTAGATAGAGAGATGATTGATTAATTGAGTAATTGATATGGACCGCTATATAAATGTACAATATATGCATATTCCAACTTGGAATAGAAAAATGCTTTTATAAAATATAGACTATAGAGAACAATTAAGTTATTTCAACACACTGGGAGAATCTAGTATTTGATAATTAAGTAATTATCAGGTAGGTAAGATACACATCTTCAGAGCTAGATTTGGCCGATTACTAGGATATAGACTTTGAGAAGGTACTTAATCTTTCTGTGCCTCAGAAATATCTGCAAATACAATAGACTCTCCATTAATTGAAACTCAAGCAACTGGCACTCTCAAGCAACCAGCAAAATTAATCTGGCATCTGTCAACCTACAGGAGTGCCAGTTAACTGAGAGTTTACTGTAATAATATAGAACTTTCCCCATAGGGTCTGAGTATTAAATTTTAAACTCAGCTCTGTCCTCACTGCTCACTCAGTTGTCTTCATTCTCATCTGCTTTTCAGCAATATGTTTCTAGTATCTCTGGAGTATAGCAGAGAAGTTGAGAATGCATCCTCTATCCTAAGTATTAGCATCACAAGAACAGATTGTTTACAAGTTCTTTGGAGGGCAATTTGAAAATATCTATGAAAATTGCAAATACATTTACTCTTTGACCTATGAAATTCCTCTTCTGGAAATCGATCTTCCAGATATAACTGAAGACGTAAAAATGGCACGTGTACAAGGTAATTCACTGTGACATTGGTTATAAAAACAAAAGGTAGAAAACAACCCAAAATTCTATCTAAATAAATTATGGTACATCCACACAGTGGAATGTCCTGTTCAAAAGAAAGGGAAAGCAGGGAGGGAGGTGATGAGGAAGTTCTCTATATATGGCATTAAAAGATTTCCAAAGTGTGTTGCTCAGTTCAAAAGAAAACAAAAGTGAGGCAGAACAGTGTATTTGCATAAAGACATAGTAGGGATAGAGAGGAAAGAGTGGAATAGAAGCAAGACTAGTATATGAATACCATTTTATATCATTTTGATTTTTGAACCGTTTGGATAGCTTTATCACTCAAAACAAAAAATGAAGTAATAAAAGAGATCAGGTGCTCTAAAGCCAGTCTTCCTTGATTCAAGTCCCAGCTCTGCTGTCTATTAACTGTGTGTCTTAAATTGTATAAGCTCTCTGGGCCTCACCTGGAAAATGGGTTAATAAATCATAGTTACATCTTTGTGGGACTGTGGTAAGAATGTTATGATTTGGTACATGTGAAATATTTGGAACAAGGCATACAAACTAGTAAACAATGATAGCTATTGAGATGATAAATTCAGAATATCTGAAACTGAGCTCATTTTCGTTGTTTCACACGTTCGAGTTTCCATTACATTCCTAATTTCATTGAGAGGCATCACTACCTTCTTGACCATCATAGGTAGAGCAGAGTTACTTTTAATCTTTTTCTTTCATTCACATTCAACTTGAAATTTGTCCCAAGCCTTGACTGTGCTTTTGCTAATTTCCTGGCACTTATCAAATCCTTCTGACCTTGCTTGGGCCTTACTATTAATATAATAGAACATGAGCTCTGATGAAAGGCATTCCTTCTCCATTAGCATCACAAAACCCACCAATAACACTGTTGCCATCAGCTTTCCCAGGAGTTGCTTAATAAAGATCTTATTTGGTTGATTATCATTTTCAAATCTTAATGTGTTTGTATTTTGCATAGCGTTATTAAAAATAAACCACATCAATGTTTTAAAAGGAAGTATTTTTACTTGTTCTTACCTCAGAGAACTTGTTCAGTTTAAGTTCAGTTTAACTGCGTGATTTCATATTACATAAAATAGACTTTGGTAAACTTTGTTCTCCAAATTATGTGTCATTTAATGTGCTATTGGAATGTCACATATAGGAATAATGTAGTACATCAGGTGCATTCTTTAGAATTGCCTGGTTACTTTTCAGTGTTGATGGAAATGGATGTTACTTTAGTAAAATAAAATTTGACAAAATTAGGGGGGAATGATTACACATTAAATTCTTATTTTTGTAGGATAGTTTTTGGTTTAAAAATTTTTATTTTAGATGTCAGTCATTGTCTCAAATAAATCTATATGAGAACAATTATCTCACAGAGTTATGTCTAGAGGGAGTACTTGACATAGCTTTAAGTGTATTGAAGAAAACCCAAGATATAGTCATTATGCCCTTTTCAGTAGACCTGAAGTGGCATGCACATTTTCTCATTTTATTTGTTTACCTCTGAGAAAATTGTGATTTCTTGTAGACACACTTACTGCGGACAGTGGTGTGGAGCATTGTTTTCAAATAGTGTACGTCTGAAAGGTGTGTTAAAACACTGATTACTGGGCTGTACCTTGGCTTCTAGGATTCAGATCTCAGGTGAGACCCCAGATTTTCATTTCTACATATTCCAAAGTGGTGCTGTGGTCCAGGGACCACAATTTCAGAACCACTTTTATTAAAGGTGTAGATCTGAGCTTTGCTCTGAGAGGTCTTGTGTCCAACTCTTCTTCCCAAGTTCCCTCACATCACTCTAATGGTGACCTTGGAACCAGCTCTGTGGGGAGTATTTTCACCATGGAAATCAGTAAAATTCCGGGCTTGTTTTCTGTTCCAAAGAGATAGTTGTTGAACATCTGTCAGAACCCTGCTGTCAAAGGGATCTAATCAGCAACGACAGAGATAACACTGCTGCCTAACAAGTGAATGAATGCAGAGTATCACACACACACCTAATCGTTATAGTGCTTAGAGCATTGCATAAAAATGGACTGGTCAATAATGCTGTGAATGAATGAATGAATGAATGAATGAATGAATGACAGCCTAAATTTAAAGCTAACATCAGCAGTAATCCCTCAGACAGGAATGGAGTAACACATTTTTTTTCCTCAAGCAGGGTGACAATTGATTATCTTTCAAAGTGACTTCCTTTTTATCTAGTTAGAAACTTTAAAATATATATATTAATAAAAATGGTAAAAGTTTCTTTCTTTTGATTCAGATTAATGTAATTTTCCAAGTCAGACCGCTTCTTTAAAAACATAGTCAGCTACTGTTTAAAAACTAGGAAACCAGATGTGCAAATGTACAGGACTGTTCCACGCTTTACAGTTTTGATATTTAGGGAACCTCTGTATGTTCAGGGGACCTTCCTGTGCCGACTCTCAGGCTGGGTTTACTACACAGCCTCTGGGTTACGTATGCATCTCGCAGGCCTAAATTTACAAGTAATACTAACTAATCGTAATAATAGAGAATTGGGTCGCATTGGAGAAGCCGACCATAGACAGAAATCTATGTGGCCTTCTCATTTCCACAGGAAACATTCAGCCACTTTTGACGTACCATGTGGGGAGGCACCACTATTTAATTTACCAGCTTCATAACTGTGAGCAAGACATTGCATTTCTCTGCGCTTACATTTTCTCATTTGAGCAATTGAAATTATATCTGATTTTCACATGCGTTTGGGAGAATTGGAAGTAACAAATGTAAAGCAGAGCATAGTGCTAGGAAGAGTAGAGTCACAGTAATTGGAAATCATGGTAGTTTCAGGGTACCATTTTTTCATGCTCGGATATCCAGATGCTAAAGAACAAACACACACATGCAAATGTTATCATCTTCCATGGGACTCTCACTGTAGATTCAAATGTAGAAGTCCCTATCTATTTTAGTGCATTTTTATTTCAATTAGATAATTGGCTTCTATAATACTGATTAAAATAGAACTTTACTTGCTTGATAAGCTAATTATTTTATAAAATGTCCTTGTGAAAATTCTTATGCTTAGAATTAAATCTCTCCAATCCCATTTGGCCTCTCATCCCTCTAAGTTTAAAGAGAAAGTCAGAGAATTCTTTCTTTCTTTCTTTCTTTTTACATCCCACTTCACAGTTGAAGTACCTTCAGACCAGAGTTATAAAAATGAGATGACTGGTTGAATTTGTCTGGTTCTTGATTCCTATTCCATTGCACAAAATATGCCAACAGATGCTTAACATTTTTAAGGCAAAAGGCGGGAGCTTACATAAGCTAAATGAACTATTTCTCTTTATCTAATTACTGAAATACCTTATGATTTATAGTTGAGATAAAAACATAAATAATGGCATTGTTCATGTGACATTTAAAATAAAGTCCAAGACAAGTTAGAGCCCTTCTTCTTTTAAGCACCCAGTTCTCAAACTTTTTTCTGTAGCAAACCACAAGACATAAATGTGTAAATGATTTGTTGTCATATGTCCATTTAGAAATTCAAGAAAATAAAATCTCAGGTAATAGATGGAGATGATAAAACTAAACTACATGATAACGGTAATAAATGCAATTTATGTTTCCAGTGGAAAGGCTCAATGTTAAGTGGTTCACTTGTGACTTTTGTGAGTCATCAAATAGATAGTTCTCTCGAGAGTCATGAAAAGGGGTTTATCAATACTTATCAGAACCCAAAAGGATGTTATGCATGTCAAGTGGACAGGTAGGAGATGACAGCAATAGGTTGCAACATCGACGATGGCTGTTTTATCATGTAACAACTGGTGTGTCAGTCCTTGCTTTTATTTTAAAAGGGTATGTAGGCAAAGCATTCTTTGGTCATTCCCCAGTTTATCTCATGCTTTACAAGAAAGCAAGAAATACCAATTTAGAATATTCTTAGCTCTCACATATTATCTTCAGGATCCAGACACACAGTATCATCTTAAAAAAAACAAAGACTGTAAAAACATTAATTTCACAGTACTTATCTGTTGAAAGGCAGGGTGAGGCCTTACTTAATTCTATGGAAATATACATGGAATTAAGCTCAGTGGTAACTCTTGCCAAGTTTTGGAATGATCAGATTTGACATTAACAGCTTTTGGGAGGAGAAAAACCTAGTCAGTCTGAATTTCACTTATAATTGGGAAAATAGAACCCAAACCCAAGTTTTATATCTATATACTTTAACTATATTCTAAGCTTCAAACTCTCATAAGATTATTATTTTTTTTTTTACAACTTCTTTATTTTTAGTAAATGTTTCAAATTGTGCAATGATCATATAAGGTTTTTTCTATAGAACTTTATTCCTGGGCTATTTAGGAGAAAAATCATCTTTGAAAGACTTGTTAGTGGTGAGAGCACATGTTGATTGTATAGTACTAGGTACATGTCGGGTTTTTTTATTATAAAACTGATGCATAATAATTAGAAGCATGTGCTCTAGAACCAGCCAACCTGGCTTCACATCTGTTTAGCCACTGATTGTGCCACCTTGAGCATCCTAAAAACCCAATTCTCAGGGTTGTTGTGAGTCTTAAGTGAGTTCATAATACATGGGAAGTTCTTAGAACACTACTTGGCTCATAGGACGTGCTATATAATTATTTGGTCTTATCAGTCACATTTTCCTGATGAAGCAAATAAAACACAGAAAAACTACCTGACATCACACAACTACTGAAACCTAGGACAGGCTGAACAAGATTTATTTTCCAGCATTATCCCTCAGGATATGGCCACTGAAAAATACATATATTATTAATCTTTATGACTTAACTAAAGTCAGTGCTCAGAGAACATTCATATATGAGACCAGAGAATTGTAGATGATCACAAAAAACAATTGGCTGCTACCTTCTTAATGGACATCTTTAATTTAGTGTTTTACTTAAAATTTCTAATAATTTGAACAAGATATGCCCCTAAATACCTATTTGCAAATGTAAATATCAGAGCCTGGAAATTTAAGTAAATATTTTGTGTAGAGAAGAGTCAGGATTGACAATCTCTCATACCATTTTGGATGCATTTTATTAAATCTTTGCAGTCAATGTAGTAGGATATTACCTCTTTAGTGTTCACTATTTCCTTTTGGCCCCAACTTGCATTGTGCCATATTTTGTCTGTATAGGAAACTGTGAAGTATATTCCTGACACTTCACTGTGTCTTGATCCTGTTTTCTTCATTAGTCCTGTTTCACTGGTCCCATTTTTATCTCTACCTGCTGTAATATGCCTGCTAGACTTATAGCCACATAATAAAACCACATAGACCTAATTACTAATTGCACCCAACTTCGTCTGATTTTAAAGCTTCATTTTTCATTTACATCAGTTTCTTAATCTACTTGTTTTTATCCATTTTATGGATTTCCATAAACCCCTTAAATCCTTTTTTAGAATAGTTGTTAGACCTGGCCCTAAAGTTATAGAAGAGAAATGGAAGAACGATTGTCATCATTAGCCTCTGTGGATATGACTATGAATTTGAAGGGTATCCAACCTTTTGGCTTCCCTGGGCCCCATTCGAAGAAGAAGAATTGTCTTGGGCCACACAGAAAATATACTAACACTAACAATAGCTGATGAGCTGAAAAAAAAATCACAAAAACATCTCATAATATTTTAAGAAAGTTTACGAACTCAAAACCGCCCTGGGCCACATGTGGTCCATGGGCCACAGGTTGGACAAGCTTGATGTGTTTACTCTGTTACTGCCACTTTCCACTGAACATACACTTCTTCACAATAATATCTTTTGATGGATGGTCCTCTGAAAAATTCAAGGAAAGACTATGTTATCAATTAACAGACTTAAAAAGTGCAATGATCCTACCAAGTTGGTTCTTACTGTATTTGTATGTATGTTTGATTCTAATACGTCTTCACATAGTGTTGAAGAGAGCAGACACAAGTGATCTACAGACACTCATGTCTGTAGAAGACATTTGGTACAGGTGTAGGTTTCTTGTCTTTTAAATACAATTTGCAGTAACAGTATCTCGGTAAATGGAACTTCTGTGGTATTTAAAAGTCAGTACATCAGTATCTTTTGCACTTTCTGTATGCTGGCAGAATGTGACTAGATAATGATGAAATACACTCATCTCCACTTCTTGCACTGGAACAACAAGCTGACTTTGTAACTGCTCCTAAGAAACAGAAAGTGCCTCTCCTTGAAAGTATCTTTTATTTTTAAATCAACTACTGATTGTTATCTTTATTAATGTTAGGTAGTTGTATCTTTTCCCAAGAAGTGCTTATTGGAGTTTATATTGTAACTTCTTTAATTAAAAGAAAATAGAAGCATCGGTTAAGTTTTGTTTGTTTGTTTGTAGTGTGGAGACAATCAATGATGGAAACTTTCATATTGTGGAACTACTTGCCTTGGATCAGAGTCTCTCCCTCTCTGTGGATGGAGGGAGCCCCAAAATCATCACCAACTTGTCAAAGCAGTCCACTCTAAATTTTGACTCCCCACTCTATGTAGGAGGTAAGCTCTCTTCCAAATCCAATAGGTTCCCAAACCCTGTGATGCTCATCACAGACTAATTCTGAAGCTGCCTGTACCTGGCACTAATGGTCATTGACAATAGTGATCAATCATTGAAAGATGGACAGCAAGAACAGTAAAGAAAGGGCCCTAGATGGGTGTTAAGGGACCATTTTGTAATCCCAGCTCTGGGATATATTCATATGTATGACATTTGCATTTACAAATTACTATAAGCAAAGTTTTATAGTGGTTTGCTTTGGGAATAAAAGGAACACCTTTTTTTCCCCCTGCTGTGGAATATCACGTCTTTGCTTAATCTTGACACATGCCTATACATGTGTTGTTCCCCCATCAAAGTGAGCTATGAAAATATTTTTGAAAGATGTCCTTTTTTAACTTCTGAGGAAAGGACCATAAATATGTGGACATTAAAGTCCACACATTTATGATGGATAAATATTATTAAATTAGAAGAACTTCTCCCAGAGCAAGGAATTTCTTGTCGTGAGTTCTGGAAATGGCACCTTTCGTCCTTCTGACCCCGTTCTTTCCAAGTCCAGGTGGACATAGACTAAAAGCCGGAGCTCACAAAACTTCAAAGCCGAGACACTGAATTCAGTACCTATCAAAGCGTGACCACGGATCGCATGCGTCAGAATCACTGGAGTTGCACATTAACATTTACATTTCTGCACGCCATACTTTCCTTCCCGGTCAGGGTGGGGAGAGAATGGGGCCTGGGGTGTTGTCTTCTGAGCATGCCCATCTGATGGATCTTATGTGTGACAAGCTTGGAAGCAACTGTTCTGGTCCATCCACTGACACTATAGATGAGGAAACCATGCCCAAGTTCACAAAGAACCAACAGTAAAGACTTTGACCTCCAGCCTTATGGTTTACACACTTAGCTGTGTGACTCATGCCTGCTGGAACAGAAACAGGGCTCCTTTGAACAGGAAAGATGATGGTGCCAAAAGGCAGGGTCCAGACAGTGCTAGGTTCTTGGTCTTTATAACCATTAAACCCCTTGGAGGATGAGGGCCAGTGTTCTCCAGCCCAAACCCTCCAGCCACAGGCTCAAAGGGTGTAGAACTGGGAAGTCAGTTGTGCTGAAGGCCCCCTTCCCCCTCCCCTGCCCCCACGGTGATCTGGACAGTTGCCTTGTGTAGGATCCCATCCAGAAACTATGTCAGGGTCTGGCTCAGGCCATGGAAATATTCCTCTGTTTTGCCAGATGAGGGTTACTAGATGACTGTCATTACTGGAACGTCTATATGCAAAGACTGCAGACTCTGGTTTGGGAGGAATGTCTTTGGTATTTCTGATTTCTTGGAACAGGAAGGCTTCACTCTGAATTAGCAAGAAAAGAAGCATGATATGAATGAGGTGCTGCCCTGATAGGAAGCATGAGTGAGTTTTCAGGGACAGATGCCGACTGAGCTCTGGACATTGCTCTTGGTGAGCTGGATGAGGTACTAGCTTAGAATTTGCCAGGGCTGGGGTGAAGGGTGACAGTGAACCCCAGCTCTCACCCTCTGCACAGAGTCCAGCGATGACAGAGCTTCCTTTCATCTGCCTGATTCTAGCTCAATCTCATTAACATTGAGCATACCACCTGGCTCTGTGGGCACTGGGCCCTTTCATGTTAAGGGGCAAGATTGCAAAACATGCTTGATGGAAGTTTAGCCTTCACGAAGTATGTGTCCAGGTTGGTTGTGGCAGGACGTGGATGGGAGGCTGTGGAGAGAACACAGAACACTAACCCCTCCTCCTCTCCAATCTTGCCTGTACAGTAGGTTTTATATATTTATGCCACTAAGGTTTGGGTTGAAACAAATATTAAAAATTAAAGACTGACCACCAATAAACTAGATTCTATATTCTAGTTGTTAGAATTGCCCAGAGCATCTTCCAAAAAACAAAGCAGAGAAATACATCTCTTCTCCCCCGACTGCTGCCCGAATAATCAGTCCAGGGAGATCTATGCTGAGGCCCTGGCATCTGTGTTTCTTAGAGAGCCCGTGTGGTTCTCAGGTGCATCCAGGTTGTGACCCCAGGCCTAGATGTCCATACCTGTCTCTCCCAATGAAGTGTCACGCGACTGCCACCCTCCTAGAAGAGTGAGGAAGATCTGGGTGGCCAATAGCCCCAAAGAGCCTGACCCCCACCTTCCTGTCCCCCCAGGCATGCCCGGGAAAAACCACGTGGCTGCGGCTCTGCGCCAGGCGCCCGGGCAGAATGGCACCAGTTTCCACGGCTGCATCCGGAACCTGTACATCAACAGCGAGCTGCAGGACTTCCGCAAGGTGCCCATGCAGACGGGCATCCTGCCCGGCTGCGAGCCATGCCACAAGCAGGTATGTGCCCACGGCACGTGCCAGACCAGCAGCCAGTCCAGCTTCACCTGCGAGTGTGAGGAAGGGTGGACCGGACCCCTCTGTGACCAGCGGACCAACGACCCCTGTCTGGGAAACAAGTAAGTTGGGGTTGCTTGATAGTGAAACACACGTACCACTGCTCTCAAAGCAAACCGTAAGAAGGGAAGGACCGAGGGAGGAGGGGAGGCAGGGGAAAACTTCAGCCCATTAGCACTGTCTCACTCTCATTCTTCCCGTCATCCTCCCAAATGATCTCTGCAGACATGTTCTTTCCTGTGCTCCTCCTCTCCGTAGGTGTGTGCATGGCACCTGCTTGCCCATCAACGCCTTCTCCTACAGCTGTAAGTGCCTGGAGGGCCATGGGGGCGTCCTCTGCGACGAAGAGGAGGACCTCTTTAACCCCTGCCAGGCCATCAAATGCAAGCATGGCAAGTGCCGGCTCTCAGGGCTGGGGCAGCCCTACTGTGAATGCAGCAGTGGATACACTGGGGACAGCTGCGATCGAGGTAAGCCGACCCAGCTGGGCGCCCCTCTCTCTTGGAAAAGCAAGAGGGGGCTCTGTCTTTGAAAAGAGAAAAGGAACAAGGGAGACAGAAGAGAGAGAGAGAGATTGGGGAGTGACATGAGGCATGCCAGGTCTTTGCACAACGCGGAGTTGCTGCTATTGATTTATTTCCCAGTGTTCTGAAGGGATCAGATGTGAAATGTCCTAAGCCGCCCCTGCAGGATCTTCCATGGCCTTCAGATGTCTGTTCACGACTTGATTTGCTGTGAAAATACTCCTTTTTGACTTTCCATGCGGGCCCCTTGCTTTGCTCCCTTCTTTTGCCTGCTGTTCTCATCCAAATACATTATTAATTTACTTGGCACAGAGGAAAGGGAGTTAATACTTCTGCTCTAGTTTTACAGTGAGATCACCTGTGACTTTAGAATTGAGCTGATTGCAGCAAATTATGCAGGTGAGAGGGGTGGGGACTTGTTAGGACACCTTGTCTCCTGTGTCTCGTGATTAGAACGCCTTTTGCCTCCAGCTGGCATGGATTTGCTGAGTGTATCCGGGGATAAGACAAGAGGGCCGTGCCCATGGAAGCTGTTAGCCGATGTCTCTTTTTGAACGAGTCCATACTAGGGTCATTTAGGAAGTGAGTGGAACATTGCTTGTAGTAAGTAACAGATTGAATGATGTTGCACTTGAGGTCTAATACATTAAATCGCACACCCTCTGCAACGGCTCCCCGCGGTAAATAAAACCAGCTGTTGGGAGCGTAAAAGCAGAAGATGTGTACTTCTGCCGTATAGGGGAAGATTTAGGAATCCAATTTTCTTGTCAGTCCAGTGGCATAGTATTTATAGTTCCCATAGATAGTATCCACGCCGCTGAAAATAAAGGCCAAAAAGCAGCATGCTTTCCAGGACCAAAAGGCTGGGCCACCAGCCCTAATGTGGCCTGTGAGCGTGACACTGGAAAGGGCAGCCGCAAACAGGGCGCCAGCGCAGCGCCTCCTGCAGCGCACGGTGGGGGTTCCTGGTCACGCTGCGTGGCGTGTAGCCACTGCCCCTCACATGCCTGTGCTTTGTTCTTCTCTAGAAATCTCTTGTCAAGGGGAGCGCATACGGGATTATTACCAAAAGCAGCAAGGCTACGCCGCCTGCCAGACCACCAAGAAGGTGTCCCGCCTGGAATGCCGAGGGGGCTGCGCGGGGGGGCAGTGCTGCGGGCCGCTGCGCAGCAAGCGGCGGAAATACTCGTTCGAGTGCACGGACGGCTCCTCCTTCGTGGCGGAGGTCGAGAAGGTGGTCAAGTGCGGCTGCACCCGCTGCGCCTCCTAACCGCGCCCCCGCCGCCTGCGGCCCTGGGAAAGGCTGTCTACTTCTTGACCATGTTGGACCCGTTCAAGCTTCATAGCGGAAATATTTGCAATATATTGTAAAATACAGAACAGACTTATTTTTATGATGAGACTCCAGACTTTTTTTCGGCATTTGGGGGGGAAAAGAGAAAAAGGCTTGAACGAGGGCTTCCCCGACACTGGAGAAGTAGGAAGGAAGTAGGCCTGGAGGCCATGGAGCACGATGCGGGCAGCCACAAACAGAAGCACATCCGGGAGGGAGGGGCCGCCGCGCGCTGACATCCGGGAGGGAGGGGCCACCGCGCGCTGACGTGACCTGACCCAGAGCGGAAACGCCCTGCGCGCCCCCGTGCGTCTGCGTCTCTGCGGCGCACGGGGGGCCGATGAAGCACATGCGTGTGAGCGAGGCCGAGGCCGAGGCCGAGTCCTGGAATGCCAGGACTCACAGAACAAACGGAGAAGAAATGCGTGGTGCGAAATAGTGTCCTGCAGATCTGGGTTCCATTCCTGAGAGGAGATGAGTGTGCTAAAATTGTATCTTCTTTTTTAATGTCAGCATGTTAGCAGAAGAAGCACACACAGTGTTTATCTACCGTTTTCCAGTATTAATTTTCTTTGTAATATAAATGATAAAGGAGATGATAAAGAACCAATAGATTATGGATAAATAAATTAGTAATATGAATTTTTGTTTCTATGAGTTCTAAACAGCTTTATATTACAGTATTCAGTTTCAATGGGAAATATTTATTGTATCAAAGTACATTGTACTTAACATTTTAGGCCACCCTTTTGCTGTTTCTTGATGCTTTAATATATATTAATTTATAATTGTCCTGATATTTTTGTACATGCTTCAAACTTAAAAATCAGGATATTTTTCTTTCTTTCCTTTTTTTTTGCAAGTACTAACATTGGGTGTTATCTTGGGATAAATATGTGTTGGTCTGTTTACTTAGACATCTGACCACTGGTGTCCCTAGCCTACTGGTCTCATTCGGGACAACTGCAGAGCGTATATAAAGTCTATGGGTAGCCTGGTCACTGTACAGAAAGAAGTGGCCCTCTGCAATCTGTCCTCACAGAACACACATGCTGTGTAGCAGTCGACACTAGAAAGTAGATCTTTTACAAATGAATATCCCCTCAACCGTTTTGGCCCTTGTTTGAGGGGTGGGGTGGTGAGAGGCAAAGGTTGTAATGTCAAGAACTGTGATTTTTTTTTCCTCCCAACAATAAAGCTTCTTTATGACTCTAACGTTCCCATGTTAACATGATTGCTGCTAAATAACAGTGTAGAATTGATCATGATTTCTAGTGGGCTGTGCTCGTCCCTCATTAAAATCCCAGGGTACCCTATAAAGACACAGGTGTTTCTTTCCAAAAACTTTTTCTACAAAGAGAATTAGATGTGTGTGTATAATTCAGTGTGCTTTGTCTTTCTCCAGACTAATATCAGTTACACTGCTGATGTTTGTAAATTAAACAGATATTTACTTCATTAACAGTTTGGTGATTTTCTTAGAAATGGCACAATATTTAGAGAAGAATTCTTAAGGAAGAATTCTTTAATCAACACAATACAGGAAGGATACAAGAAGAATGGAGAAGAGAATTTGTACTTTTGGTTGTCAGAAATTGGTTTGATATCAGTGTAATGTCACATGGGAGTTTGGAATGACCACATGAAAGAGATGGATAGAACACATTCTGTACTGGGGGGGTGGGGGGGAGTACATATTTAATTAATTTTGTTCCCCAAAAAGTATAAGGTGAAGTTTAACTAAACTTCAAATGGTATTTTTTTTTTTTATTTAATTCTTCTTTTCCCTTCAATTAGAAGCACATGCATAACAGCAAAGACACAAAAGTGCCTTTCTCCACAGGCACTCTTCAGGCAGGAGTTGGTTATACCAGGGTCCCATCCAGGACAGGGGAACAGTATTGACTGGTTGGAATATTAATACCAGCCATGCTAAGATTTCTTCATTTCCACATAAAAAAATCTTGTGCATGCATGCACGTGCACGTACACACACACACATTGTCTCTCATAGACACAAATGTCCAATTGTTTATTCACTCTTGATTAAAATTTCTACATTTTAATTATATAAATATTATTTATATATGTAATTACATAGTCATTGTAAAACATTTTTTATTTCAATTGGTTGCTTCCCCCCGATTTATTTTTTTAATTTTATTTTTTAATTGTTAAATGTACGTATTGGGGTGACATTGGTTGGTAAAAATTACATAGGTTCCAGGTGTACAATTCTATATTATATCATCTATGTGTTACATTATGTGCTCACCACCCAGAGTCAGCTCTCCTTCCATCACCATATACTTGATGCCCCTCCCTATTCTCCCACCCCCCCTTGCCCCTTTACCTTCAGGTAACTACTAAACTATCGACTGTGTCCATGAGTTTTTGTTTCTTTGTTACTTTCAGTGTTATATTCTACTTATAAGTGAAGTCATATATTTCTTGATTTCTTTTTTATGTGACTTATTTCGCTTAATATGATTGTTTCAAGGCCCATCCACAATAACCTGCCTCTCCAGCACTTGTTATGCCTTGTCTTGTTGATTATAACCATGGTTGTGTCTTCTTTTTTTTTTTTAAAGAGATTTGTGAATTATTCATTAAGCAAAGAAACCTGTGTGAGGATGATGAGACTTAGATCTGTGTCTGTAGGTATGGGCTATCTTAATAGCCAGTGTTTTTTGAGGGCTTGTTATTAAAAAAGGTGACCAGATTTTAGCATTGGTAAAGCGGGACACCATTGACTGGGAGGAGAAGGGGTTCTTGATTAAAAATTTGGTCTATCTCCCGCCGTTCCCTAGCTTGTTGTGCATTCTTTCCAAAAATCGGGACTTTTTTAAAACACCGCGGGATGTGGGACAAATTGTTAAAAATTGGGACTGTCCCGCCAAAAGCAGGACATCTGGTCACCTTATTAATTAATATATTTCAGACATATACCAGGGGCTTTATATGAAATGCCTCATTCAACTCTTCACTGCAAACCTATGGGATTGTGTGCTTTCTATCTTACACAGGCGTACACAGCTCAAAAACAGAGAAACTGAATTCTATCTTAAGCTCTTCAGATGTCTGTGCCCAAAATTTGTAGGCAACAGGTCAGTAATACTCTCTGCTAAAGGATGCTTTAAGCCTTGGAGCCTTATGTCCACAGCACAATTATTTTCTCTACTGACCATGTTGATTTAAGTAATGTATTAATAGATGAAAAACATTTGTTTTTGTTTATTAAGGTGGGGGGATGAAGTCTTAATAGTTTACAGACTGTATTCTTTCTCTTTCCTGCTTATAAAGGCACAGACATAGAATTATGTTTGCCTGGGATTTGGGCAGAGCAGACAAGTTTTTTAGGGATTGTTTGCTTCACGATGAAGCTACTTTCTGCACATGTTCTGTTCTTTGAGAAAATCTAATAGCCAAATAATTACTAGCAAATGAGACAAATTAAGGGCAGTTATTCATATTATAAAAGGCTCCTCACTCATAAAACCTTTACCATACGATTACTTTATTCTAGAGCATTTCTGACAGACTTTACCCAATACATTAAAACAAAAAACATTTTGCACATTTTTTTTTCTTTCCCTTTCAAAGATTTATTTCCATTGTTTTTGAGAGAGAGAGAGAGAGAGAGATACAGAGACAGAGAGAAGGGGGAGGGCCCCAAACAGTCCCCACAGTTGCACATCATTAGCTTTTCCACATGGTTTCATTTCACAGGTGGGCACGAGGTTGCACAGGGCAGGACTTGGGCCGGGGTCTCGCCCCGGTGAGAACCGAACTGGAGGAACTCCCCAGTTCAGCACATGGGTCCGCACGGGCCGGGGCCGGGATTCGATCCTCAGTCCCCAGGGCTGCAAAGTGAGCACTTAACCCACTGAGCCATCCCGGCTTCCCCATTTTGCACATTTTAAAATCAAAGCTACTAAACACAATAATACACATTTGTAATCTGATACAGTTGAGTGATTAAAAGAAAGGAGTGATTCCTAATGTGTTTACTTTTAAATTCTCACATAAGTAAGAAAGGCCACAGAGATCTGATATATGTTCAGTTTAAGATGTGTTCATTGAATAATAACTATCTCAATCTTTGGAATTGTTTTCACCACAGATTTCCTGAAATGATTTCTGAGCTATCGTAGACTCTCCCTGGTTTTAGAATTGCTCTGAGCATTTTCTATTTTGGAAGGAGCCATTGTCTGCAGCATCTCTCTCTGGAGAATTGATTAAAAGACAATTGAAACTGATTCAGGACTTAAAGATCTTGAGTGTAATAGTGTCATCCGCCTCATAGAGTGACCGTTATTTCAAAAGGAATGTTTGTGAAAATAACTAAGTTGTAAAGAGTACATGAGCTTTATATAAAGTATATGTAAAATACATAAGCTATTTTTATTCTTTATTTTCTGTGTACTCAAAATTAATTTTAAAACACAGTTTTATTTTCTATCTCCTATTACGTGATAGAAACTACACTAAACTTTGATGTATGAGGTCTGTCCAGAAATTATCCAGCTACACAGTATGAAAAATAGAGGGATTTATGGCAGGATTTTTTTCCAGACACCCCTCATATGGTTTCAGATGAAACACAGTGTTGCCTCCACCATTTTAGAACACACACTCTGTGCAGTTGGAACTGAGGTTAGAGTACAAGTAGGTAATAGATTTGTACACAGATAACCAAACTAATGTTGAGTTCAGATTGTGATAAGGGTTCTGAAGGGAATTATGAGATGATAGGAAAAAGTATAACAGGATTCCAGTCCAATACATATTGGGAGGTTAGGGAATGCCTCTCTCAGAAGTGACATTTAAAATGAGCGATGAAGGATTAAGTGGGATTCAGGATGGAGGCGGATGGAAATATATGTGGGGGGTCAAGAGTGGGGGTCCATGCAGAAAGAGCAGCCTGTATGTAGGCCTGAGGAGGGAAAGGACTCATGTGGTCAAGGAACCACAGAAGTGTGCCCAGAGTGAGGTATATATTTACATCATGTGTGGAATACAGTGACTGGCTTTATAAACCCACTTTATATCATCCACATCTTTCTTTTGAGCATCTGTTTGCAGTGAACTTTTAAAATGTCAATAAAAATGGATTTCCATTTCAAAATAACACCTTGTTAGTTGTGTTTTAATGCAGTTCCTCAATTTCCAAAAGAAATACCTTTGAGGACAAAGAAAATATAAATACAATGACACTAAAAATTAGAATAATACTTTTGGAATCTCAGTGGGATTCTGATGAACTCAAAAAGCAATGGAGGCTGGATAGAAGGAAGTAACTGCTGGACAGCCCAAGTTTTGAAACTTGCATGCTTTCCTTTCTCTGTACACCAAGGCCAGAGACTCAGGAAAAGAGCCACATGGAAAACCAGCCAACATCTATGCATGAAGTGGGCCACATTGTGGCCAGAGAGCTGTGCCTCCAACCAGCAAGGTGTAATCTTTCTTCATCTACTATGACAATTCAATGTCATCAGTGAAACCAAAACATCAAAAAATACTAGGGAGAAGCAATAGTGTTTCACAGCATTATAAGAGATGTAGTCTCTGTAAATATAATTTTGTACATGTGGATTGAGCCTGGAAGAGATGTGGTAGCCATGCATGCTTAGAATGATGGGAAGAGGGAAATACTTCATCAATTCAGAAAATCAGACGACAATTACATTACATTAACTCACTCTTAAGCTAACTCAATGGTTTAGGCAAAAGCACGTTTGTGGAAATATACAGGTTATACTTGGGAATGAGGGCTAAGAAATTCCGAATTCTTTGGTGAGAAATAAGTCTACAGATATATATATAGATAGATAGATAGATATAGATAGATAGATAGATAGACACACACACACACACACACACACACACACACACACACACACACACACACACACACACACACACAGAGAGAGAGAGAGAGAGACAGAGACAGAGAGAGAACTGAACTGGGGGAGCTCCCCAGTTCAGCATATGGGTCTGCACAGCCCAGGGCCGGGATTCGATCCTGGGTTCCCGGCACTGCAAAGTGAGCGCTTAACCCACTGAGCCATCCCGGCTTTCCCACAAATTGTTTTAAAACCTGAATGTCCTAGATCAGGGGTCTGCAATTTTTTTTCAGGAAATAGCAAGATAGTAAATATTTTTAGCCTTGTGGCCATATGATCTCTTTTGCAAATACTCAACTCTGCCATTGTTGATATGCAAAATGATAGCCACAGGTAATATTTACATGAATGAGAGGCTGTATTTTAATAAAACAACTTATTGATGCTGAATTTTATATTTCATCTAATTTTCATTTCCATGGGTCATGAAATATTATTTTTCTTTTGATATTTTTCAAACATTTAAAAATAGTAAAGCTATGCATAGCTCATAGTTCACATAAAAATAGGCAGCAAGCCAAATTAGGCCCACAGGCCACAGTTCGCATACCCTCTGCTACATAATTGGGATACAGTATAAGTCAGCTGTTCTCTGTTCTGAAAAAACTAACAGTTACCTTCAAGACACAGTCACATGATCAAATAATTGCCCCATGAAGTGGTAAGTGTGTACCATAACCACAACACAGAGTGGTGGAAGATCAGAGAAAGAATGAGACACCCAGATGGAAGGAACTGGGTCTGAACAGGGAAGGAACTGGGTCTGAACAGCCACATACAGCAGAGCTGACCAGCTGGCATGGGCCCCTTTCATCAGCATGGTTACAGGAGAGAGAAATATGTTTCTGTGTCTTTAAAGCGACTAGATTCTGGGGTTCTATGTCACAACCGCACCTTTCCTTACTTTCACTAGTGCTCTCCTCCATGGGGGTCATTGTGGATAGTCAGTGAGACAACCCAAGCAAAGTGCTTAGAATATTGCCCAGCACCTGGTAAAGTTCTAATAAATAAGTAGCTGTATTAGCATTACTGTGTGTTAAGATACCTTGGCATTATCTGAACCCATATATGAACCACTGAAACTCAGACTGGGGGAGAAAATGGAAAACCCCCGCTCCCCACCCCCCACCCCCTACACACACACACACACACACACACATACACACACACACAAATTAGAAGTGTTGATGCAAGAATTACAGGACCTGGATTCAATCACAGGGACTAGATTGTGAATGGATCAAAACTCCCATGGTCCATGGCATGGTAATAATGATAGCAATGCCTACCAGTATTGAGGGCCCTCAATACTGTGCTAGACCCTGCACGAAGAGGTTCATCTGTGTTACTTTATTTATCCTTGCAGCATTGTTGTGGATAAGTATTTGTACCTTTATTTTCCTGCTGAGAAACAACAACCATGGAAATAATGGAGCATTCGTCTTAAAGGCAATCATCATTTGGGAAAAGGAAAAGAAACCCTACCTCAATGAAGATTCCCACTAAACTTTTAGATCGTTGGAAATGTAACTGACTTTTAAGAGGCTGTAACAAATGACACACAGGCAGGGAGTCTCTGAGCCATCTGAGGAAATGTTAAGTAACATGCAACATTTTAATTCCGTTTTGTCTGGCTCCTCCGAAGCACTCTCAGGAGATTCTAATCATTAATCACCCAAAGACTTTGTGTCTACCTTCAGACTGCCTTTTCTGAGAAAGTGATACATCTTGAATTTTAAAGTCACGGTAATGGTCCCTAAACGAGGCCAGAGTACTGATTTTTACCATGGCCCACACCCAATCGATGTAGGCAGACCTAGAGGACAGTAGCAGTTCTCTCTCCTGTGTGATAACTGTATAAATGCGCATGGAAACAACAGGATTTTGTATGGGAAAAGTTTCTAAAAAATCACTACATTGACTCTCTACTTTTATGAAAAAGACATCCCAGGAGCATGAAAGCATCTGTCAACGCTGTGGAGTACATTCCCTGATAGTCAGAACTCAAGAGGTATTTTCACAGAAAGAAGAAGGAGAAGAAAATTGACATCACATGGATACGTGCCCAGCTAACCCTCCTCTCTCCTGGGCCGCCTTCAACATCTCCATTCCACTCTCCTTCCTCTTCCTGGCCTTAGACCAGCCCAGGACAATTAGAGCAGCTGCCTAAGTAATCACTCCAGATTGCAAGCTTCTTCGTTTCCACGACAAAGGGGTATATGGAGAAGGAGGAAAGTCCCAGTCTCAGGTGGAAAGAAGACTGAGAGTCCAGGGGCTACTTGAACTTTATGGCAGTGACCGTGACAAGGACTCCTTTCTTGACCAAATTTTAATCAGGCTTCTTTGAGCTCTCTTTCCGACTGGTGCTGTCTTTTGCCTGCTGAGCCTGACTTGAGTGAAGAACCCTACTACATCAGTTTATCAAGAATCGCTCCCACCCTTAATAGCCAATTTTGTTCCTCTTCCCATTCCCTCGATTTCTAGTCAAGCTCTTCTTGTCCTCCACATCCCTTAACAGAGAACAATGTTTCTCTTGGTAATTTTTCATCCAGTTCCTCATCCTGCCCATTGGTGATAAATTCCTACTTTTTTCTATTGTATTCTTCTGAGTTGAGTTCAGTCTCTCTCTCCCTTATTGCAAGTCTTGAATAAAGACTTCCTAGCTATTTGTAACAAGTGTCCAGCAAAATTGTTCTTTTGTAGCCTTGAAACTAGGACTGAAAATACCTGTGTATTTTGTGTGACTGTAGTGAGCTGTAGATTTTGTGTGGACTGTCTAGCTATGTATCCTGCACAGATACTCGTAGAGCCAGGTTTTCAAAAAGCTTGAGGGAATAACCTGAGCTTGCCTATTCTCTCTTATTGAACTTCTCTTACCCTTCAAGGTGTTTTACCTGGACAGAGGTTAACGCTGTGTTAAATTAACATCTGCTAAGTGGAAGACAGGGTGGATGGTGAGTGGAGTTTAACTACAGACCATAAAAGACATTGAAGTAAAGTTTATTACTCATAGGACCTGGAGGAAATACACAGCATGACTCAGGGAGCCACATGAGGAGGTCAAGGTCAGGTTCCAGCAGACAGAGAATCAGGACCTGGGGCCTTTATTAGGTTCTACGGCTATAGGTAAAATGCTTTCAGGTGGGCTAAGTCCAAGTTGGTCAATTCAAAGCACAAAGGCCCTGGGAGGAGACTGTTGCTCACAAGGACGTTTAGGGAAGTCGTATCAGGAGCTTACATTTGTTTGCTGTAACTCTGTGGGCTGTTCTCTAGGGTATACAAAGGGGGCTAGTGTCAGCTTAAGGCCCCTGCAGGCTGCTTGGCCAAACAACATGGGTGCTGAGGCAGCAATGCCACAGTTTCACTAAACTGCTGACAAGCCAGGATTTCCTCATCAGTTAGGCTAGGTAGGAATAGTTGCTCTCCACCCCAAGTCAAAGAGATTGTCCTAAAGTTCCGTGAGGAAACCACCTAAGGACTCTTTGTGAAAGGCCAAGACATACCAAGGGAAGCTGTGGTATTTACTATGAGAGGAACAAATATTCAGATGGTACTGAGACATGGGGGGAAATGCAACCTATGAAGTGCAAAAGCAGGACACAGAATTCCATAAGCACCGTTATCCTACTTTGGAACTATAACATGTCAATTATTAAAGAAAAAAACACAAGCCCAAAATGGTGTCACTTGTGCTAAAACCCATGATAGCGAACGTAGATTTAATACTTCACCTAATTGCTGTCTCAGCCTTTCCCAGAAACACAATCAAAACAATCAGTCTGGAAGTTTCTGGTCAATACCCCAATGAGGCAATCTGACACATGGGCCTTCTCCACCCCCCATATAAAGAAGAGGCAATCTGTATGACAAAAATACTTGTCCTTTCCTTACCCCCAAAACTAGATGTCCTAGACTAAAATTAATCCTTTCTTTTCTTTTGTGAAAAGCTCCCTTGCCTGACCCTTTCTCCTGTGACAGACCCAGGGAACACCCTTGTAGTAGCTAGGTGGACTGCTGCCCCATCCATGAATTGCTTAATCAAGCCAATGGGATCTTCACATTTACTCAGTTGAATTTGGTTCTTTAACCAAAAATAAAGGTAAGAAGAAAAAATAGTAAAATATAAACAGTGATTTATTTATTTATTTATTTTGGCTAATGAGTCTATTTTATACCCAGCACGATTTTTCCCTGTTCTGTTCACTAAACATGTTATAATTTTATAATTAAAAATAGGGATTAATATTATACAAACTGGAGTCTATAGTTTGAACACCTGCGTGTGGGGTACTTTACTACAGATACTAAGGATTAAATGGGAAGATTACATTACATAGAACTGGCCTTTAGTTATCTCCTACTCCCCTCCGCCAAGAGTTCTACCCTTTCTCTCTTCCTCCTCCTTGCCTCCCTCTCCCTCTTGGCCCCTCTGAAGAAAAGAAAGCAAATGTTTCTTCATCTGAAACAAAACTATCCCCCTTCCACCCAGGCTTTTTGGCTCATTATCTAAATGTGTCACTTTCCAGCATGCAATGCCCTTCAAAAGATGAATTCCATTGAATAGTTTTTTTCTCTATCACATTGTATAGGATATTCATGCACACCCCCTCTACCTCATTGTTATTAATTTGCATGTGAATATGAAAAGCGATATTGCATGTGAACACACTTTGGAAACTGCAGATCACTATGGATATAAAAATTAGTCATTTCCTATGATTCTTTATTGCTCTTGTTGTAGTACTTGTTACACTGTGTTAGTTGAATGAGAAGTGAAAGTTTACTGGTGTTTCTCCTATTCCAAACCACAAGTTCTGTGTAGGCCAAAAGTGTCTTCTCCATAGTATGCCCAATGCCTGGCCTAGAGTAGCTGTTCAAAATATTTGGGTAACATAGGAATCAATACATTTGATGAACAATGCAAATTGAGTCAGAGGCTTATTTCCTCAGTGACCATGGGATTGTGGAACAGGTCAGAATCCACCCAGGTGGAGGTTCAAATCCCAGTCCTATCCATCTGCAAACAAAAATGAGGCTATTGATTAAAACACCTGAACTTCTTAGAAAAGTTTCTGCCGCTTGAGTAAGTTCTTTTTTAAGTGGTTATTTTAATTTTATGAGTGTATTTAAGATTCTGGTACAAGTCAGAGACACTAAGACTCAGACATGCTCCAACATGCCCTCACCAGCCCCCTTCCTTTCTTAGCCTGAAAGACTTCCTCGGAAACAAAAATCGTGCAAGGGAAATATAAAAATATGTAACTTCCCAGTAGTGTCAACACCTTTCTACTTTGCATTGCTGTTATCAATCCACAACCACATCTGTCCTACTAGAGGGTCACTGTGGGAAAGGTGTCATACGTCTGACTTCTGTTTATGTTGCCAAAAATGTGTAGCTTCATTCATAGTAGACTTTGAAGACTGTGTGTAAATGGAGAAAGTAGCGTTCATAAGGCTGATCTGAGAATAGAAGAAAAAGTAGTTTGTGAGCCTGGGTAAGTAAGAGATACTGAGTGGGCACCCACAGGGTGATACAGGTCAGGAGATTTCAAACTGTGGTCTTAGAGGTGGCCAAGGAGGGTGGAAGAGGATTGGGGATGAGACTGAGAACCCTCCATCCCCACCCTCCCCACTTTAAATGAGGGCAGACTCGTTTTTCTTCTATCTCCCTTTATATAGAGGGCTCATGTATGTATAGGAGTCTTCTACTTTAAAAAAGCGGTGGGGTAGGGATAATAACTATCACTTCATGCCTACTCAAGTGCTGGCTCAATTAGATGATGTGACATTGTGGATTCATTTCAAATCCCCTTTGCTGCCTGTGTTGATGTCAGAACTTTGTAAGCATTTGTCACAGTAGTCCAGATTTAAGGATCACATGGGTTTCCAAGGAGAAAGATATCTATTATATTCATTACAGAGATGCAGAAAGATAAATGCAAGTACCTCATATAAATATAAAATGAACACATGGTAAAGGTTTTATTTGATATGTCATTTAATGAGCAAACCTGTAGGATTATTGAAGCTGACACATTCCAAGTGTTCCACAGCCTCACATGGCTGGCAGATCCTATTGGCCAGTGCAGATGAAGAACATGCCCATCATGCCACTACAGAAAATCCTATTGGAGAGCACTGCTCTAGGTAAGGTAGGTCCTACAAATAACAAGCTGGTACAAGCGTAGGGACCCCTAGAACCCGAGCAGTGGGTAGGAGCCCTATGTGGCAGAGTGGTGAAGAGCCCTCCTACACTCTGATGAAAGACTCTGCAGGCTGGTAGATTGTGGTAAGGCTCCGAGTCAAGAAGAGGAAGAGAGCTGGAGGTATGGAAGGAAGGATAGACAGAAGGGCCAAAGGAAGACTGTCAAAGTGCACAGAGTTTGTTTGTGATGCTAAGAGTAGAAGCCAACTTTTTCTTTCCCTTCTTCTAGAAGGGCTCACTTTGGCAAACGGGGAGCTAGTCTCTCCCACATGGAGCCACTGTCCTTGTAGCTGGAATGCCAGAGAAGGGTTTTAAAAGAAGATTTTTTTATTGTTGTTTTTTTGGTATATCTGGACACCACACAACACTGCTCATACACATGAGTTTATAATTTAGGGGTTGTTAGGTTTATCCTCCGTGATAGGATGATTTATCAGTCTCAGATTCTAAAATGAACTTGAGGTAAGTCACTGAGTTACATCTACAATATAAGTGGATAGAGAGCATTAGCTTTGGAGTCAAGCAACTCTGAATTTTCTCACCTGTAAAACTGGAGAATAGTATTTTCTTTATGGTGTGATTGTTAGAGTTACATAATGCTCACAACATTCTTTAACTATGCCTGGTACGTAGTACAAGCCCAATAAATATTAACACTTCTGATGTGATTGTCCTAATAAATAAATGAGATAAATAAACAAGGTGAAATGAGGTTTGACTAACAAGTGTCAAAATATTTAACACATGACTGTCTTAAGGCTTTGACAAATGGAAGGGGCTGGCCCGTGAAATTCTGAGAAGCCTCGTGGCCACAGCAGTAGGGGACATGGTCACAGCCCACATCCAGAATGTGAGGACAAACCTGTTGTCTGGAGGAACCCAGAATTTCCTGACACTGAAGCTTTGAGAAAAAAATCGTAGGAAAGGAACAATGGTTTAGAAAGTGGGTCACATGCTCAACAAAAGCCCTCAAATGAGTAACAGATGTTCCAGAACTATCTCTGATTGTCATAATTTTCCCTCAGGGGCATAGTACCAAAACCAAATTTGGAAAAAAAGAAAACATATCACCCAATTCTACAAGGATTAGCAAAATAAAATTCAAGTAAGCAGCACTCTGATTATTTAACAACATTTAAAGATCCACAGGAATGAAAGAACACATCTTGTAATCCTTTGCTCCCCAAAAAGAGGTATAGACACCCCAGGATGTGTGTGAAAACAATCCAGGGCACAATGGGAGACTTTGCAACTCTCAGCTACATTTGCTTTTATCCCTCCTATTCATTTTCAGAATGAGTATATTTTCCCAGCACCACATGTGCATGACCTATGAAGAAATGAATATACCCATACTGGTCAAATATGCTCAAAAGTGTCTAACTTATAGGATCAAAAATCTTGGAAGCTATCTGCTTTAGTTTGTCACTGCTGAATATTGATTTTGTTTTTTTGTTTTGTTTTTTATCACAGTTCATATGTAATAGTCATTGAAGAAAAGGCTACTAAGGTTGTATGTATACTCCAACCAGAGACTGTAAGACTTATTTTTCGAGTTTCCCTTGCCTTTGGAGTCACCAGAATGAACGGAAAAGGCACCAATAATTGAATAAAACATAGTGTTCATATTCAAATATCACTGAGGTCAAATAGAGTGGAGTTTCTAGGTAGAAGGAATATTGATTGAGGCCATTGATTTCTGTTTTCCTCCTGGGGTGAGTGGCATTTATAGTCATGTGGGGCTTATAGTCAGGCAGGGCCCTAGCCTGGGTGCTTATGCACAGTAGATGTTCAGGGTAGGTTAGTTACCTCTCCTTAAATGTTCTCCTTAAGAGGGTGGGGGTGGGGGGTCCAGTTTATTCATCATCCCTGGGACAGCATTTGCCCAGAGAGACCTGACATTTGGTCAGACTGGACTAGCATGAGTTCCTTAAGGAGAGCACATAAGCATCAGGGCTGTATGTAAGATCTTTAAATTCTATATTTCAGAAAAAAACATCCACACCAGTTTAAAATTAAACACTGCATTGAGTAAGGCTATGTCACAACTAATGATGTACAATGATGGAGACTAATCTCGGTTCTCCCCCCCACCCCCCTTCTCTCTCTCTCTCTCTCTCTCTCTCTCCTCTCAAACAATTTTTTAAAAACCTTAAAAAAAAATTTAAACACTGTGGTAAGGGGACACTCAATTCGCTTCCTCACCCTGGAATTCCCTAACTGAATGGAAGGAATGTTGATTGAACAGAAGCTGTCTGCATACACCACTGCTCTAAAGGCACTGTGCTAGGTGGCTAGCAGGTGACCTCTGATGTGCAGTGTCTGATTTTCAACTCCAAAATGACCTTGGGCAAGTCAGTTTACTCCTCAGTGCCTCAGTTTCCTCATCTGTAAGTTGAGGAAACAGGGTTGTTGTGAGGATAAATGACTTACACTCTGTATGCACTTGACATCAGCACTCATTAAACATTCAATCAATATTAGCTATTACTACCCGTGATTCTGTCTCATCTGCTATGTGGAGAGTTTATGCTGAAAATGGATTCTTTTTTCCTGATAGCTGCTCTGTTCTCAGAAGGGAGATTCCAAAATCCATCCAGAACCTTAGGCAGCAACCTCACCCGGGACTCTGGTTGCCATATTGGAACCACTTCCCGCACTGGTTTCCTCCTGGATCAGAAATCCAAACCATGCTCCTCCTTTTCGAGATTTCTGGTCAGATCAGTTGCCCTGCTGACCACATGGACATCGGCTTCTTCTAGTGCCCACAGGGTTTCTCCTCCTGTGTGCTTTGGGGTGACTCAATGCCGGGGGGCCTTTTCCCCATCCAGCTCTCTGAACCACCATCCCCAAGCCCACAGCCACATTCTCTTCCTCTCCAAACCTCACCTCAAACTTTGCACTCTGCTTCCTATGAAGATGGTGGCTCCACTCTGCCCATCGGGCCTGGCATGTAGCTCCAGCTTCTCTATTCTTCTTGGAATTGGATTGCAAACCCATTTTCCATTGCTCTTTGGTAATCTTTCTGTTGCTTAGTTGGCAGCATTTTGAGTCAGATTGTTTTTTTCTTTTCTTTCTTTTTTAATTTTAAGGTTCTAAATAACCCTTTGTCATTTTCTTCCAGGAACAGCATTAGGAAACACTTGCAATATGAAACAAACATTAAACTGAATAGCCCCGTAAATGTGTGATGGCCTCTCGGTGCTCCATGTGTTGGGAGCCCACCGGGTGTTCGTTCACATCCAGGTCCAGGGCTAGACCACATTCGGTGAGGCCTCTTTACTTTGCAGACGTCTTCAGCTTGTGGGAGAACCTTTTAAGATTACATTTTCTCTAATGCTGTAGTAGTCTCCCTACATCCATACCTGCCCACTACCTAGTCTGGATTCTTAAACCTTAATGTTCTAACAAGATCATTCATAGCTATCCTGTCACTTAATTTCAAGTCCGAGTTACTAACTGAGAAACACTAGAGCTGGTTTGTCCCTTTCTTAGTGTTGTGTCTGCCGGATGGGGATAGAAATATCTATGTTACAGGACCTGGGAAGGATTAATGATGAGATGAGTAACGTGCCCAGAACCACGACTGGTGTAGTAAAGAGTTATGATTATTTTCAGACTTTGAGAATGGTATAATTTATTTTCCTGCGATGAGTCTGCACTTTCTTCCGTTTTGATTGGGAATTTATGAGCTTGGGGTCTTGACACTGGTTAGCTCATGCTGACCAAGAGCTGTGATCAGCAGTTATAGATGTCTGAACTTGAAATGAAGAAAATTAATTATTTGGGGGGGGGGGGGTGTATAGTGGAGCCAGTCTTTCACAGGACAAAGCCCACAGGTGAAAAATGACACCAGTGAGCAATGACAAGTGGATGTGATTAAGGAACTGAGCTTTTGCCGTCTCGGTCTGATTGTGAGCAACACTTGCAACGGCTCTGAGATTTTGGTTCATCATCTGAGAAGGTTGAGAATATCACGTGCCTTCCCCAGGATCGTGGCGATGACGGACTCTGAGATCATATGTGAAGTTCCTAGCACTGTCCCAAGACACAGCGGGCTCCCCACAAATGACCACTTTCAGCCCTCCCTTTGTGGGGCAGTGGTGGGAACCGCCACTCCTTTCCCACGTCCTCTCCCTGGTGCACACATGCCTGGGAAGGCGTTTTAGTCCTGAGAATGACAGCATCGTCTATCATTAATAGCAGGTGACTAGGGTAGACTGCAATTCTGCGTCCAGGCGACAGAGTGCCTGTTCCCCTCTATCTAATTAATCTCACAGCGATGTCCTGATCTCCTAAACAAGAGGCCACTCTCAAAATGCCTTCAGAAATTGGATGTCATTTGTCTCTCCTACTCACGCTTTTAACTTTTAAAATGGGCTGTCTTCTAGCTGAGTTTACCCTGGCACCCTCAGCTGGCCACCATGTCGCCTACGATCCTGATGGGCTCTTGAAATTCTCACGAAGCTTTTTTAGTATCCATCAACACTCCAACTCTCCCCTCTCTGTCCTTGAGAGAAAAAGTGCTTCTAAGAGCTGGGGGAGGAGGGTGCGGGGGGAAAGCCTCAGAATTCTTCTGGCTGAATATGGTATTTGCTTCAATCTTTGATCTCGGATGCAGTGAAGTGTCAGCCAGACCAAAGTCATTTTTATATATCGGCCTGCATAAGCAAAGTGGAGGGACTTCATGGTTAATTGATTAAATCGTTCCAAAGAAGGGACAAGATCAAAGGACTGCTTGCTGGTTTTATATTTCTCTGGGGTCCCATAGGCCATGTGGGTGACACAAATGACCTTGGGCATGAGAGTATTCAAAGGCTGATGTTTGTTTGTTTTATTCTTAAACATGATTTGTGTTTCCCAGGGCTGCATGGTGACAGGTTGTATTGTGGACTCCCCACCGCCCCAGTCTGTGTTAAGGGGAGGGCTCAATGGGAACAGCAACCACGGGCAGGAGGGCATGACCCTGTCATGTTGCCACCAGCACCTCTTTCTGCCAAACCCCAAGGAAACAGACTCCATTATATTACTGGAAGGCAGAGACCACAGCCTCCTCTACCTCCCTCTCTCTCTCTTTTTTAAATTGCCAGTAAGAGTCAAGGAGAGGTTCAGAAAGTGCAGGGTCAGTCTTTGGAACTGAGACAGAAGAGAGAGACTAGAAAACTTCCCATTTTCCCAACTGTCCTGATAACAGGGGCAGGAATCTGCTAGGCCAACGTTTGTGTGAAGGTCCCTTCCAGTGACAGGAACTATAGCCGAGAGGGAAGAAGCCACCGGAGCGGATCTGCTGTCCAGAGACACATCAGAACCTCTCGGTGATACTGACCATTCATATAGGACAACAG
>PVKE010017862.1:0-30238 GCA_004027555.1 Craseonycteris thonglongyai
TTATACCTCAATATGTAAAATTTATATTAACACGATGGTTTCAATGCCTTTCCTTCAAAAAACATCAAAATTTGAGGGTAGAAAGCACAGGTTAAATTGTTTTAAAGTTCAATTGCTCTTTTTAAGTATTTAACTTACAAAATTCACAACTATCAAAATGTGATATACTCATAGGCTAGGACATGCAGGACTTTTAGAAGGTTTAGAAAAACTAGTAAAAGATACATGTACAGTTGAGATCCTGAAGTTAGGGACCAGTTACAGCAACACTATCATCTCATAAATTTATCTCTTGGTACAATACTAGTTACTAATACTAAGTAGAGAAAGGACAGGAGGTGGGTAGACCACAAGCCTAAATTAATATAGCAGGGCTCATACACAGGGAAGGGAAGAAAAAACTAGCTGTGCATCCTTCATCTTCCAGGTCTTAGCTCCGAAGTTCCTTTGGTCCGAGAACTTTCCAGATTCCTCATGCTCAAGTTAAGTGCCCCTACTTTTTGCACCACATTTCTCCGTTCAGAAGATTACCCAACTCTGCTGTAATTGCCTTGTTATGTCTACATTTTCCCAATACCACCACCATGTCCCCAGTACCAAGTCAACTGTCTGGCACAAGTGGGTGCTTTAGAAAGGCCTTATTTTAAGATTCAGATGAATTCTATGATAGCTCTCCTTATGTACATGAAAGGAATAATAACATACACAAATGACTCCAGAGTAATTAATAGCAAGGAAAAAAGGGGGGGAAAATCTCAAAAACAATCTGGAATACTGCAAACATTCTGGGTTATTAGAAATCTCAATGAACACTGTATAAGACTCTCTATATTTAGAAAGTATACCTCAACATTACACAGCTAATTTTACTTATATCTTTTCTGGAAGAATAAAGAAAAAGATAATAAGAATAAAGGTAGTATTTATAATTATTTTTTAATGGAGAATTTTACACCAATATGTTTACTCAAATAAACAGCCACTAATTCAACCGTGTTTGTAGTCAAATAAATTTGAACTAAAATATGTAATTTGTACCTGAAAAATGTGTAACTTAAAAAAATACCCAATGATGGTTAATATGTGGTTTAATAGTAGGGTGGCCTATATTCCACTGTATCTGGGTCCCAGTTCATACTTGTCCTGATGTTCTGGTTTGGGACTAAAGTGTCCCGCTTCATATGGTATATGGTTACAGTTAAATGGTACTCAAGTATAATACTAAGAGCAACACTCTTTTAAGGAAAAATGCTGGCATTGAGAATAGCTTCCACTAAGTACATATTATCTGTTCATCAATATGTCAGATATTCCCCATTATTTCATATGTAAGGTAGGTATTAGTTTTTCCATTTCTCACAAGAGTAACTTGTCCATAATAGTAAATAACTAACCACCATAACTGAAAGCTGGCCTTTCCTTGATACCAAGCCCACATTCCCTGCAATATAACATAAAAATATCTAGGGCTTATAACTGATTTATCTGCTGGAAACTAACAGGAAGGCTGTAATTCAAAATTTGAAAAAAATAAAAGTCACATTTTTAAGGGCTCATCAAAAATTGTTTAAAATTTGAAACGACCTAAATATATCTGACAGAAAGATGTTACCAGTGATACATTCATACCTTCAAGTTATTGCACCACTTTAACAACGATGATAAAGATCATTCAATAACACAGTGATACATAATATAATGTGAAGCGTACAAAAAGTAAGAACACTCTAAAATGTAAAATCTTAAAACACATTTTTAAAACTTAGAAGGATAACACCAAATTATTAACCATCACTGTGTTAAACATACAGGATGGATAATTTTTCCTCTTATCCAAATTTACTGAAATAGTGCTCTACTAATTTTTAGAATTCAAAAATTATTTTAAAAAGAAAAACTTAGCAAGGGTTAAAAGTTCAGGGTACATTCTATTCTCTAATTCATAACAATTCACCTGCTCACAAAAGTGATAGTTAACTTTAGAGACACAGATAAGACAGGGGGAAAAAAAGCAAAAGAAAGATGCAAGAAACTGAGAAAGTCAGTAATAGCATTACAAGAGGTAAACCAGATGTTCCTATGGAACTGAATATCAGAAGCTATCATATCAAACAGCATAAAAATAGGGTCCATTTGCTCCAGAACTGTCCATTACATAGAAGGCATCAAGCCACACTAAGCTCTCAGCAAAACTCAAAATTACAATCAGTTGAGTAAGAAAAGTAAAGGGAAGATGAAAAGACAGCTTCCTCAAGCATTTCACTGGAAAAAGGAAACTTGGCAATCAGCTCAAAAGATAGAGGTCAAAAGCATAATGGAAGTGAACAGTGTCTTACTTGAGGCCATAAAAAATTAGGTTACGAACAGTAATTAGTAAATATCCATTTTATTTCACCACCACCATATCTTTCTGAGCATCTTTTCTGCTTTATTTTTATATAGATTAGGCAATATTATAGACACTTCCTCCAAGGATTCCTCAAAACCAGATGAAAACCTCTTTAAAAAGATATTCCTGGGTCTGGAGGCAGAACTCACAAAACACTTTACAGGTCACATTTCAAGTGAGAAGAGGATGCATGCTCTGGATAAATTACTCGTAATAGTTAAAAAGTAAAAATTATTCTAAGTGCTTGGTCTGTGCCTAATAAATTTACCTTCCACATAAAATTAGAATGGAATTGTGTTAAGGATATGCAGGGTGGTATGAAGGTGCTTGAGCAGGAAATGTCTGATGGGAAGTTGGGGGTGGTGGTTAGTCTTACCTTCTAACTGCTTGTTACTTCTAGTCAACTACCTAACCAACAGAATATATAAAAGTGAAATGTTGTGATATATTGTTTGCTCTGGGTGTGAGATGAACTTTTTCACAGAAACTTCTGCTTAGATAATAATCATCTGACATTGAATTATGACTAGTGCTGTCTAGAGAAAGAAAACCAACTACACTTGCATAAATGTTTAGGGTTAAAATATCTCAAAGTACCTACTATCTACTAAACAATAACATTTTACAGATGGCATCATAAAACTAAAATTTCAATAGACATCTGCTGTCCTATCAGGAATAAAAGCAGATAGAGCCAAACCCCACCCATTCAGCAGAATGCCTTTTCACTGTTGCCAAGAGATAGAGAACGTGTCTCCTTTGTATGAGTGAGATCAGCCTACTTCATACCTAATGACTTACTCCATTTTTGAATTTCACTTGTGTATTAGTCTGCTTGGGCTGCCATGACAAAATACAACAGGCTTAAACAAGAGCAACTTATTTACTCAGTTCTAGAGGCTAATCCGGATGTCCAAGATCAAAGTGCTGACTCATTGGGTTCCTGGTGAGAGCTCTCTTGCTGGCTTACCTGCCTTCTTCCTATATCCTTACAAGGAACAGAAAGAGGGAGCAAGCTCTCTGGCATCTCTGGATAAGGACACTAATCCTATCAGAACAGGGCTCCACCCCCGTGATTTTGTCTAATCCTAGTTACCTCCTAAGGGCCCCAAGTATCACAACATTCAGTTCACAATAACTTCTATTTAACTTTTTGGCAACAGTGTGTCTGCATAGGAAAAGATGACATAAGTTAAAATTTTTTATATAAATTACAAAATGTTTCCAATAAAAAATGGCTGATATCAATATTCATAGAAAGGATTATAAGAAAATATCAAAATTGGACAATTGCAAAAAAAAAGTAATCTCTGGTTATCAAGAAGACGTTGTTTTGTAAATGCTAAGGACATAGCACTGAGTGACTTATATAACCCAGGCAAGTTACATGTTGAATTCTTTTTAATTTGATCTATCTTTATTTTTTCTTTTAAGCCCAAATACAAAGAATAAACTATATTATTATTAGCTTATACACTTCACATGTATATATGATAATCCTCCCAATAGTCCCACTGTGATTATCTCCATTTTACAGATAAAGTATAAGAATTGTCCACTAGAGCAGTACAATTTTGAAATACAGAATTTAAAAGGAGAAAATAAAACCTGTCTCTAACAATTCCCTATCTGGAAGAAAGATTAATAAAAAATCGGTAGTCTTTCAGTTGATTATTAATTTTAAAAAAGCCTGTCTTTGCTCTGTGTTTTAATCTCAAAGAGAAGCTATTATGCTATAACCACTGGACAAAGCCAAGATGAAAATGGACGGGAAGTATCAAGTTCCCACCAGATGGAAGTCCTGCAGACATGAGGGCTTTTTCCAAAATATTTGATTCAAAATAAGAAGAGCACAGAGTGTATCTTCTGAAATACAGCCACTATAAAACGGTTCCTGCTGGACCCCGCTAAAGTGAAGGCTCAGAACTAAGATGAGGAAAGTGGTTTCCAAAAGACAACATATGATTCTTCTTCCCTTTCTTCAATTAATACACATTTTTAAATTACCTTGCAGCTACTCTATGCCTATAACTAAAGAAACAAGATAATGCATTTCTGCTTAGATACTACTATTTTGTCAAAGTAACACTCCTTAATGTTATATAAAACTGCTAGACCATTACTGATGGGAAGGGAAAACACAAAAATTTGGAATATTGTGAAATTGTTTCCAGACTCAAAATTATGACTAGTGCTAAAAATCAAAGATTGAAGGAAACAGATAAGAAAATAATTCTTTTGAACTGTAAGCATACACTACAGGAAGTATGTATAGCATGAAAACAACATAGCATTTTACAGTGTTTATAAATCAACATCCTGCAGATGTTATGATTGAGAATATCCACTATTCATCCAATCATAAAATGTTTTAATTTGTCAAATTAGCAAGAAAGTCATAGCTGCTTCAAATGGTTTTTTTGGAAGGAGTATGTAAATAATAAATATTTGTTATACAATCAACAAAGAATATGACTTTACCATTTATTTCATAAGAGGCACTTCTTGGAATAGATATATTTCCAAGCTTTTTCACACCAAAGGTAGACACAATGTCAACTAGAAGAAGATATATAAAATGTAGCAACAGCACAACTTATTTGATATTATGCAAATCACCCACCCTTTCAGGTTACACAAGACCATGCTTTTTCTCTCTTATTTGTAAACAAACATAGTGTGTTTAAAATAAACTCCAAATTCTGATTTCTTATAGTATTTGATAGAAGAAACTAACCAGAGGTTTGCCCTAAGAGAAATGGAACAGCTGGAGAAATGTGTGACATGCTTCAGGATTAAAGCTGCTGTAAGGTTAGTATTAGTATTCCAGTGTGATAGCTGCAATCGCCATGCTAAGAGGTAAAAGCATGACGGAGAATACAGAGAATAAAAAGGAACTCGAAAGCATCTTCTTCAGCCACAGAGTGCTTTCTTTTTCTCAGCAATGTGGTAACAACTGGGCCTCACAGAGTCCTTGCAGAAATATTTCTGTACTAAGTACACACTTCAGTCCTATTCACTAGGCTGCTTCAACCATGTGATGGCTGGTTACATCCCTCCCCTAGGTATATTCCTAGGCATTAATCAAGACAGGATGGATGGTATTTGTTATCTGTGATTCAACAATCTACTCTGCTTTGATTTTTCAACTCACCAATAAGACAATTCAGAGTAGAAGAAATAGAGAAGGAAAGCTGAGAAGTGCAGATGACCAGAAAAGATGGCATTATTAACTCAAATTAGGCTGCTTTCACAAGCACACCATGCTCAGCAGCCTTCTCCTCCATTTACTTTCAACTTTCAATTTTCTGCCATAAACAGCAACAAAACTCCATGCTTACTGCAGTACAAATTGCCTTACATTTGTGACACTTTTAAAAGCCCCTACTGTGCCATGAAAGGTTCCCAAACAAGGAAAGATGTGCACAGCAGGAGAGGAACCCACTTACATTTTCTAACAGCTGTGAGGGATCAGTCCCCCAGAGTAACCGAAATCAACTGCAAGCTGAAAAGTGTTTAGAAATAAAATGTTTCCATCACCTCACACTATCAGCTACTTCCATTAGTATCCATGAGAGAGACACTGAATTTCACCCAGCATTTTAATACAATAAACTTTACTGACAGTAGAAAAAGAATACAATTACAGACTAATCCTACTATTAAACACAGGAAGTCATCAATGAAGAGAATGAATACTTGACTTCCCATTTCTGACTCTTCACCACTGGACTAAATAATCAATCACAAAAGCCTTAGGAAACACTTTACAAACAAGTGTTATTTATGAAGCTTATTTTGGGTTCCATATTCTGAATTAAAACCATATTACTTAAAATATAAAACATTTAGCCTCACATCAGGAATTGATTTTATACCACGTTCAAAGTGAATGATAAGCCCCATGGAGCGAATTTTATATGTGTGTGGTGGTTCTGTGGATATTTTGACTACCTACTAATCAGAAAGGATAATATAGTCTATATATCCTGCAAAATAAAAGATGAGTGGCCAAATGGTCTCAAATCATCAATATGACATTAAAAACAGGATGATGTTAAAAGATATTCAAAGTCATTACAAAGTGAGTCATAACTCCGGTTCCAGATGATTTCCAACAGTATTCCTAAGCACCTATTTCTAGGCACTGTGGAAAGAACTGACCAGCCTTGAATCAAGATTCAGTCCCTGCCTCACAGGAGGTCAGAAAGCCACATTTACAATACCATTTGATAAATTCCATAGATGTATAGAGTTTAGAATTAATGCAAAGGGGACAATGGGGACAGAGCAAAAGTAAAGGGGCTTTAGAGATTCAAAAGGTGCTACGCATTAAAGGATGAAATTGCCAGGCAGAAAAAGTGAGAAGTATTCTGGCCTGAGAAGACCACTGTGCAAAGGTATAGCAGTGTGAAAGAGAAATTTCAAGGAACTCTATAACCTGTTATGTAACGTGCATAGCCGAAAGAACAAGAAGTAAGGAAGAAACATATGCCTGAGCCATATCTCTCAGGGTCATAGGAAAGGAACACTTGGACTTTACTGCACAGGCAAAGAGGTGCCAGAGGGTTTTAAATAGCAGAGTGACACTCTCAGACGTGATTTAAGGCAAAAACTTTGGAGTGGAGAATGAACTAAAAAGGAATAGACTTGGGCAAAGAAACATTAAGAGAATATCATAGTAATTCCTGCAAGTGATGATAATGAAAACCTGAAGTTAAATAATGTGAACAGACTAAGCAGTGAACACGAAACATGGAATCAGCTCAACAACTTTAAATGTTACCTTTAAAAGGGACTAATGCAAAAAGAAAACATCAAAATTCCAAAGGTACTTTAAGATGTATATTGTATCAAAGGAATATTACAAAACAATTTCAACTAGTAAGAATCAACAAATTCAAAAAAGAAAGGATTAGAAATCTACATCCTGCCTGCTCCCACCTTGAAGCTCCAGCAAGAGAGACCCAGATCACAAACTTATATCCTAAATTCACAAATCAACAGCACAATCTACAATTTTTAAAGTAAACAACTGCTACGATTTATCATTACATCATTTTGTTACTATGTCATTAAAGACAATTAAATGTAGAAATTGAAGAGGAACTGATTCGGCCATTTGATAGACTTTATGAAGTGTTTTCTACTTGGCTCTCTAATTTTTTTTAAGTTAGAAAAGATTTTTAAAGTTAGGGCCAAGAGGGGAAGCCGGGATGGCTCAGTGGGTTAAGCGCTCACTTTGCAGTGCTGGGGACCGAGGATCGAATCCCGGCCCCGATCCTTGCGGACTCATGTGCTGAACTGGGGAGTTTCCCCAGTTCAGTTCTCTCTCTGTCTCTGTATCTCTCTCTCTCTATCAAAAACAATAAAAAAAATTTGAAAAAAAAAAAAAAAAAGTTAGGGCCAAGAGACATTTGTTTAATCTGGAGCATTTTTAAAAGGTTTTAAAACTGCACTATTCCCAAACTTTTTACCATGGCTGCTTATATTTCTGAATAATTTTCAAATCTACTGAAAACCACCTAAATTAAAAAAAAAAAAAATCTAATGATGAGGGTTGCTAAGTTATTTATGTCCTTCATGATTCCTTTTAAAGATTCTTATAATAGAAATTTGGTCACAAAAGCAATCATTCATTCGAATAAGAAACCTAAAATGCCCAACACACTAATCTAGATGAATCAGGTCTGACTACTACCCACATACACACTTATAATACAAGCTAAGAATAGTTAAAAATAAACACTTCATAAGGTCAAGAGTCACATTCTGACCACAGCTTAAAGGAAACACAACAAGATGTTACTGTCAATGCAAAGCAATAAAATATAAAGATAAATACTATATTTAGTTGGCCCAATTTAACTCACAATTTTCCTCACTTTTATCAATATGATACTCACATTACTGGAAAAACTAAAGAAACATCTGAATACCACGGGAAAAGATCCAAAACCTTTGCAACAAGCAGCTACTGTCAAAACTCACCACAAACATACTGGATAGTAGTGCCATTCCTTCCTCTGAATATGTTCAAGTACTAAGCTCTAACACAGAAGGGCATCTCACCTCTCTGGTATTCACTCAGACCTTACGTAAGGGTTGTAAATGGCCAACTTCAGCATACAAAATGTTTCGGCATGTACACCACTTTTAAAAAATCTAGAAAATGGGGAAGCGGGATGGCTCAGCAGGTTGAGCACTTGCTTTGCAGCCCTGGGGTCCAAGGATCAAATCCTGGCTCCGGCCTGTGTGGACCCATAGGCTGAATTGGGGTGTGCCCCCAGTTCAGTTTTTGCCAGTACCTATGTAGGAGGTCCCTGGCCCAGTTCCTGCCCTGCACAGCCTCCGCCCACCTGTGTGAAACCATGTTGAAAATTGATGACATACAACTATGGAGACTGCTCTGGGCCCTCCCCCTTCTCTCTGTCAAACAATAAAAATAAAACCTAAAAAAAAACAAATCTACAAATTTCACATTAAAGCTGGAAACCATCCAAATGCCCAGAGGATAGCATGCATAAATAAAATGACACATTCACACAACAGAATACAGCAATGAAAAATAGATGAACTACAGAGGATGAACCTCAAATACAATGCTGAGTAAAAGAAGCAAGACATAAAGAAAGCATATACTACTGTCATTACATCTGTAAAGTTCAAAAACAAACTAAAATCATAATGCATACAAGCATCGCTGGTCCAACTCTAAAAGATTTAAGCTTCCAAATCAGAACACTCGTTACTTGCAATGGAACAGAAGGAGCTGTGATCAGGCAGAACGCTCAGGATGCGATGGGGCTACCCATGTTCTGTGTCGTGACCAAAGTAGAGGTTATGGATATGTTTGCTTTATAATTATTCATCAAACTGCATGTGTTTTATGGGCTTCTCCTGTAAATATAGATTTGCAGTAAAAAAGTTTTTAATATATTTTTTTTTTTTTTTTTTTTTTTTTGAGAGAGAGAGAGAGAGAGAGAGAGAGATACAGAGACAGAGAGAACTGAACTGGGGGAACTCCCCAGTTCAGCATATGGGTCCGCACGGGCCGGGGCCGGGATTCGATCCTCGGTCCCCGGCGCTGCAAAGTGAGCGCTTAACCCACCGAGCCATCCCGGCTTCCCCAAAAAAGTTTTTAAATGGGATATGGGAAGTAATGCTTCTTCAAATGAGGCAAAAAGCTCAAAATTAACATCTTGATTTAAAAATATATATATGTAAAGAGGTCAGTCACTTTGAAAGTCAAGCAGATCCTCAAATGACTACAAGTTCCCACCTGGCTCAGCAACTCCCTCCTAAGTATAGACCCAAGATAAATGAAAACAGAATGTCCACACAGAAACTTGTATACAAATGCTTATAACAGCATTACTCAACAGCCAAATGCCTATCAACTGATAAATGGAAAAGCAAAATGTGAAATATCACTCATAGCAAGGGATGAAGTTCTATTAATAACATATACTACAAAATGGATGAACCTTGGAAATATAGAAAGGGAATTAAGCCAGACACAAATGGACAGATACTGTATGGTTCTACTTACAGGAGGTGCCTCGAAAAGTTCAATTCACAAACATAGAAAGTAGTTTAAAGATTACCAGGGGCTTCAGGGAGAAGGAATGAGTAGTTACTGCTTAATTGGTATAGAATTTCTGTGTGGAGTGACAAAAGTTTTGGAAATAGTGGTAACTAATGTCAATTATACACTTACAAATGGTTAAAATGACAAATTTTGTTATATATATTTTACACTGATTAAAAAATAGTATACCAAAAAGAAGAAAAAAAAAAAAAATGAAACACTGATACATTCTACGATACAGATGAAACTTGAAAAGATTATGCTAAGTGAAAGATGACAACCACAAAAAACACAGCGTATGATTCCATTCATATGTAATGTACAAAACAGGGAAATCCATATAAACCGAAAGCAGATTAGTGGCTGTTTGCAACTACAGGTGGAGGCTGGGAGACAGGGAGGTGACAGGTAAAGGGTACAGGGTTTCTTTATGAGATGATGAGAATATTCTAAAAAACTGATTGTAATAATAACTGCACATATCTGTAAATGTACAAACAAACCACTAAATGGTGCACTTTAAATGGATAAATTATATGACATAGAAATTATATTTTAATAAAGTTGTTAAAATGAAATTTGGAGGACATCAGTATGTTTCATTACTGGTGATTACTTCTCTAAATCTGGTTTTTGAATACATGGAGTTGAATGTGAGTTAGAGCATTATTGTCAAATCAATTAAAAAAAAATTTTTTTTAATTGTAAAATTCATTAATATAGGTGAGAACAATTTTTCTAGACTCATCTGTTGAAAGTAACCACGTAGATGGTGGAACAATGCAAAATGTATTTTTGAATGACTATGAATTTCTGCATTAAGTAAACATGCCCATCAGCAGAATGCAGGAACAAGTTTCATCCTTTCATCTAACAATTACAATGTGTATTTTTTAGAACAAAGAACTAGGGCCAAAGAAAATAAGCACAATATAAAAGAGCTCAGTAATATAGACTGCATTTGAGTTCATCAATGACACACAGTACTAAAACCAATCTATTCCTATGACAAAAATCAAGAACTCTGGGAACTCATATGTAGTCAGAGGCTCGATCGCACTGAAAAGTCTTATGTCTTATATTTAATTAAACTATTATGGGTAAAATGAAAAGCATTAATAGTAAAGTTAACATGAACACATCCCAGAAAATCTAAGGGGTCTGACATTTGGTGATACATTCCTGTCCATAATAATCACAATCACTTTAATAATCTGTTTAAAATCGTTTCCACGTTCACATGATTAAAAGTCAGTCAGACCTTAAATTCTTAGAAGATACTATGTCCTCCCCCCGATCCTCCCCCACACTGACCCCGACTTATTACTCTTTTGTTTCCTACCATATGGCCCTAAGCACAAAGAACTGGTCTAGGACTTGCAGGTGACAAACCTTGAATGGACCACTAACAGTAACTACCAAAGTTACTTATTTCATTACTGAAAATACAACTATATAAAAATACCAGATTGGGGGCTAATACAATTAGAAAGAAAAACAGCTCTTCACAATTCTTATAATTCTCAATGTGTAAGAAGAAAAATGTCTAATATAATTAGATCCAGCAAATACTCAAGATTAGTTCTGCTCTCTGCATTCATTTTAAATAAAAAGTAAAAACATAGGTAGAAAATGCTTTAAGTATATTTGCTAAATTAAGCAACAGAATAAGGAATCCATTATTCTCAACACATGAAAGGCTCTGATAAGCAAATAAAATAGGAAAGCAAGAGAACATGTATCATGACTATATCCACAGTAATTTTCACCAAAATTAGTGATGATGTTGTGTCTCTGAGAACACATTCAACCTCAGTGCTTATTATTCAGGTAAACTTTGTTTCCCAGTACTGTTAGCTCAAAGTATAATAGCCCTAGTGTCAATGTAGTTTGCTACATTACTAGGTTTGATGGCAACTCCCAATGAGAACAACCATTGATTAAACTATTAAGTTAGGAAACGTAGGAACAAGTTTCATCTTCGTATAAATAACAACCTGTTTTATACTGCATCCATGAAACACACAAATACTACACTTTGAATGAAATGCTGCTAACAGCAGACTATCCAATTCAAGACCAAAATGCCATCTTTTGGTTTTGATTCGCTCTCAACCAAACCTAGGTTTTGGTAGAGGGGAAGGTGTTTTAAAAAAGCCATAAGGGCACTCTAAACATCTGTACACTAAAGTGTTCTTTCTTCAGACCAATAATTACAAACGAAATCAAAACAATAATCAAAAAACTTCCAACAAATATAAGTCCTGGACTGGATGGCTTCACAGGTAAATTTTACCCAAAAATTCAAGAGGAAAGAATGTACCCCAGCTCATTTTATGAGGCACCATTGCCCTGATTCCAAAACCAGATGAAGACATTACAAGAAAACATAGGCCAACATCCTTGATGAACACAGATGTAAGAATACTAAACAAAAATTAGCAAGCCTAAATCAGCAATACTTTAAAAAAATTATACACCATGATCAGGGGGGATTTATTCCTGGGATGCAAGGTTGGTTCAATATCTTCAAATCAATGTAATACACCACATAAAAAAAAATTAAGATAAAATTCATGTTATGTCAATAGATGCAGAAAAAGTGACAAAATTCAAAATCCATTTATGATTTAAAAAAAACAAAAAACCTCTCAGGAAAGGGGAAACAGAGAGAACATACCTAAACATAGTAAAGGTCATATAAGGTAAACTCACAACTAACATCATACTCAATGGGGAAAGCTAAGTATTCTTCTTAAGATCAGAACAAGATAAGGATGTCCACTTTCACCACTTTATTCAATATGAGAAACCCTAGCCACAGCAATATAACTCCTAGAAGAAAACACAGGCAGTAAACTCTCTGCAACTGCTCTGAGTAATCTTTTTTTCTGATCTAGCTTCTCAGGCAAGGGAAACAAAAGAAAAAATAAACAAATGGGACTGCATCCAACTAAAAAGTTTCTGCACAGCAAAGGAAACCACCAACCAAACAAAAAGACAGCCCATTGAGTAGGAGAAGATATTCACCCACGATAAAACAACAAACAAGTGTTGGTGAGGATGTGGAGAAAAGGGAACCTTCAGGCACTGTTGGTGGAATTGCAAATTGGTACAGCCACTAGGGAAAACAGTTTGGAGGTTCCTCAAAAAATGGAACTATCATATGATCTACCAATTCTACTTCCGGGTATCTATCTGAAGAAATACAAAACACTAATATGAAAAGACATTGTACCCCTATGTTATCTGTAGCATTATTTACAATAACCAAGATATGGAAGCAACTCGAGTGCCCATCAATAAACAATTGGATAAAGAAGATGGTATATATATACATTGGAATATATACATGTGGTATATATATACATTGGAATACTACTCAGCCATAATACAGAATGTAATCTTACCATTTGCGACAACATAGATGGACCTAGAGGATATTATGCTAAATGATATAGGTCCGATCTCACTTATATGTGGAATCTAAAGAACAAAATAAACAAATAAAAGAGAAATAGATTCATAGGTAGAGAATAAACTGGTGATTGCCAGAGTTGGAGGGAGTTGTGGGGTTGGGTGAAAAAAGTGGAGGAATTATGAAATATATATTGATAGCTACAAAAGTCATAAAACAAGGATGCAAAGTACACCACAGAATATAGTCAATAATATTGCAACAACTATGTGTAGTGCCAGGTGGGTACTAGACTAAATTGGGGGGAATACTGTGTAAATTATATAAATGTCTAACCACTATGCTGTGCACCTAAAATAAATATACATAAAATAATACTGTCAACTGTAATTGAAACACATAATTTTTTTAATTGAAAAGGAAAAAAATAGTGTTCTTTCTTTTTGCTGTTTAACATGTACTAAATAATCTTTCATTTCCTACCTATCACACTATAATCTTCAATCATTTAAATTTTGCCTCAAAATACCACCATCAGGAAGTTATAAGTATTGAAATAAATACATTTTTTAAAAATCCCCCAAAGAAATGCTCTTTTAATTTAAAAAGGGGAGGGAGGAATGTATAAAGTTTCTATTTTGAATTTTAAGGTTTCATAGATTAGACACAATTACTTTTTATATTATTCCTCTTGGAACAGAGTTTTTCTCACAGTTAGTGAAATCACTAATAAGAAATTCTTTCCAACACTCTGTTTTATACTGGCAGATGAGGTTTTGCTTTGTAGACTAACAACCTCCTATGAAATCTTCCCTAGGAACCCCTTCCTTTGCACCATCTTCTTTAACTACCAAACCAAACTAAACATAACAGACTACAGGGATAAGCATAGACAGATATACATACAATTTTGCAATCAATATGAAAGGCTTGCTAAATCCAATAAAGTTCATGATTTCAATAATATAAAAAACATCGCTTCTCCGCCTTTTGGCTAAGATCAAGTGTAGTATCAAAAATATGAAATAAACTAAAAGGAACTAGGACAAAGAAGCACTCATTTTATAAAGACTTACCCAAGATTCCTCTTAATGGCAAATTTTCATTATGCTTAAAAAAATTATTAAATTTACAAAAGTATAAACTTTATTATTTTTTTCAGGACCTTGATAATGCAAGAAAAATAAAAATAAAAAAGCTTCAATACAGTAAGGACCACTTAAATCCTGGTTTACAGAAAAGACCACTATTACCTTTGGCTAAAAATAAACATTGTTTTAAAATCTAACCTAACTGAAATTTTGGTGTGATACTATGAATTAAGACAGAGTTCCACAGCACAATTAAGGAACACTAAGAAAAAGTTAATTTGTCCTTCAAACAAGAACCCATTTCTTGCCATTCCCACTGAATTTTCATCTAATATTATAACCCTGCAACTTCATTGAGAAATACTGTTTATAACAATATGCTTAATGAGTTTATTCTTCAAGGTAAAATATTAAAATAGCATAGTAGTCTCCCACTTATCTGCAGTTTGCTTTCCACAGTTTCACTTACACAAGGTCAAACGTAGTCCAGAAATATAGAATGAAAAATTCCAAAAACAATTCATAAGTTTTATATTGTGTGCCATTGTGCATAGTTGATGGAATCTCAAATTGTTCCCCTCTATGCCGCCTGGGACATGGATCATCCCTTTGTCCAGCATACTCAGGGTGTAGATGCTAACCTGCCCATTAGTCATGTAGCAGGCCTCTTGGAATGGGTGTGTCAGACAGAGACACACACACACAGACATGTTATTACAGTATATTGTGTATTTTTCTATTTTATTATTAGTTGTTAATCTGCCTAATTTATAAATTAAACTTTATTATAGTTATGTATGTATAGGAACAATATAGCACACATGTACAGGGTTTGGCACTATTTCTCATTTCAGGCATTGACTGTGGACCTTGGAATGTATTATCTGCCACAGATAGGGGATTACTATAGTTTACTATCAAATTTAAGAGAACAGCAGGTCTTCAATGGTTTTGACAAGCCCTTGTATCTCAAGTTCTTCTATTGGCATAAAGTTAAATTTCATTAAATACTCAAATTTCATGTCCAGAAAAACATGCAATTAAACAAAAATGTTATATCTCCTGTGCACTAGGTAAGCTTCTGGACTTCAATAACAATGATACAAGAATAGGAAGTCAAAATACAAAATTTGGTGATGTTACAAAACCAAATAGAGCTGAAATTAACCAAGAATATAATGAATGTTTAATTTGTAACTACATTTTTAATCTTATCATTAGTATTATTATTAACATTGTATCATTTATATCAGGAAGTTTAATAACTGCTCGCTCATGACTGTAAATAATAGCTTTATAAAACCAGCCTAATGGGGAAGCCGGGATGGCACAGTGAGTTAAGCACTCACTCTGCAGCCCTGGGGCCCGAGGATCGAATCCCAGCCCCAGCCCATGTGAACCCATATGCTGACCTGGGGAGTGCCCCCAGTTCGGTTCTCACCAGGGTGGGACCCCGGCCGGGTTCCTGCCGTGTGCAGCCCCATGCCCACCTGTGGAATGAAACTATGTGGTAAAACGAATGATGTGCAACTATGGAGACTGTTCTGGGCCCTCCCTCTTCTCTCTCTCTCTCTGAAAAAAATAAAAATAAATCTTTAAAACCAGCCTAAGAGTGAGAAAGGCTATTTTCAGGGCCATTTTTCCAGAAACAAAGTTTTGACCACTTTTCAAATGGCATCACCCACAGCATGATAATGAATAGCAAGAATCACATTGTTGCATCAATAAGTGAATGCTGAATAAGTTAGGCTTAATTCACTAAATAATTATACATTTTGAACTAAGGTCAGAAGAAAGAAGGACAAGTCTGTGAATGTCTAGTCTACTGTAGTACAGTTTAAGTAAAAATGTCTGATTTTAATTACACATAAAATTTGTTTTATCTATTGAACCCCTCCCTCCCAAGATGCAGGCTTCAAATCAAAGGGTTCAGCCAACAACTATCATTCATACGTATGATAGACACTAAGCAGTAACTTACCAAGGAAACAGCCTGCAAGCGTTAACATCTGAATAGGTCAACATAAAATTATTTACCCACATATATTAATTTTATAACTTTCGGCCTAAGTAACACATACCTGTGTTTCAAAATTCAGTAAATGTAAAGTGAAAAGTGGGCACATTCCTATACCCCTCATACAGATGTCACCACTCTTCCTAAAGAGTTTATGTATATATCCTTAAAGAGGTAGTCTATGCATAAGAGTATACAAGCCTATTATACATAAAAATACATAATTCAACAGATTTTCAACACAAATGGTAACCTGCTCCATAAATAAATAAAAAAACAGCTTACTGCCTTAAAAATATGCCTGAGACATTTTTTACACTTGTTAATACAGAATTTTTCAGATTTCTGTATAGATAGATATGTGGCATCCCACTGAATAGATGCAAAATTTTAAAAATCATCTCCTATTAGTAGGCATTAAGTTTTTCAATCATTTGGTAACACACATTTCTATAATGTTAATACATACCCTTGTATGTACATCTCTCCACATATGTGTAAGGAGTTGTGTAAATCAAATTCTTTTAAGTGAAATTTCAAGATAAAAAATTAAGAGCAAACAGTTCTGGTTTTGATACTGTCAAATTTTTCTTCATTCAGTTTGTACCAATTTAAAAGTTTTTAATCTCTGCAAATCTGAAGGGTGAAAAATAGTACTTCATTATTTTAAACTGCTTTTTACTATGAATAATGTTGAGCATATTTCATTCTGCACATATAACTGCTATTTCTATATCTTTTCCTGTGAATTGTCTGAACCATCTTTGGCCCATTGTTTGGCTCACGATATCCCCCTAACCCCCTCCCCAACTGATCTGTAAAAATGATTTATATGTAATTTTCTTTGCCTTTTGTCAGTGCTGAATTGCAAATGTTTTCTTTCATTTAACCCATACAGAAGTTGTTACTTTTTGAATTATCATCCATTTATTTTATGCCTTCTGGGTTCTGAGCCATACACTGAAAGGTCTTAATCTGAGACTGCATGTTAAATAATTCACTTGTGTTTTCTTTTAGTTCTTTCATGATTTTTTTTTTTTTTTGGTTTTGCTTTACTCAGAAGACATTTAATTTCTCGTATATACCTCTTCATAATACTCACAAAAAGTCTTCATAGTTGATTTAAAAGCCAAACTCTTGAACAAAATGATCACAACTATCATATACCACGTTGTAGGTATCAACTCTCGCCATTTTACAAACGAGGAAAACAAACCTCAAAGACTAACTTTTAAGGACTCTGCATCTCTCAGCACCATTGATCATGAAATAGCCTCTATTTCAAAACCTCTCCCTATCACCAATCTCCTTCCCCATTGTGAAAAATCTTAATCTCTTTTGTTAACTCCTATTTCTTTAATGCTGCCAACCCCTAAATTACACTGTTTTCAATTTTTGTTCTACTGAGAGCTGAAAGACATTGTTAACAGCAGTAGCTCAACCATCAGCAAGGAACAGAAATGGGGTTATTAAGAATTCATCTATATAAATTTTACACACATACATGTATATATACATGGGTATGTGTGCCTAAACCCATCATTCTTAAGTCACCCAACTGAATCACTTTATGAATTAAAAAAATTTGAGTTGATGATATTCATTTCCATTTCCATCTATTTTATAGTTCAATTGCCCAATAATTTTTGTCATCAGCAAAACAATTAACATTTGATTTCTCTAAGCACAATTATTTTCCCTTAAATTTTTACCAAAACAGTTCATTTAAATAAACACAGATTCTCTGATTATTCTCTTATAAAGGCAAGGACACTTAAGATCAATGGCAAAGGACATCAATTTTGTTTAAATGGAAACAATGAAACAGAAGAAGGCAGAGTATTTTAGCAGTCCTAAAAACCGCTTAGGAAAAAGAGCAGGTGAGAAAATTCATCCTTAGCAGGTTGGGGGCAATGGCACCTGAAACAAAAGATTAAAACCCAATTACCAATTTCCTAAAGTTTTTAAGTCCTTAAAAAAAAAATCTTCACTTTTTAGCTACTACTTAGCAAAACAGTCGATGGCCAAATGCAAGCACAACTTATTGTTCTTATTTCCAGTGGATCAAATGACATTCTTTAAAATAAAAATAATAATAAATAAAATGAAAAAAAAAAATAGATTAATGCAGTTTGAAGAGAAGCCAGAAAGGTATTCATAAGTAAAATGGGTATTCACTGTGGAAGTTAAATTTAGCATGCTCAGGATTTAGAGTCCATTTTTAATGCAATAGCGAGGGTAAACATAACACTGGCATTTTTAAACACCTTTTTTGAGAAATGGGAAGAGATTTTTCTATCACTGCTAATTTACTTAGAAATTATATGCTTTCACAAGTTAAGTCCACCCTTCTAAATATAGCGTATGCTCAAAACATTTAACCATCTATCTTTAATCATAAAATAAGAATTCATGTCTAAATTTATCTTGTTGCTTTATTCTAATCGGTTCTTCTTCAAAGCTAAGAAGAAAAATACTTTTTCTAAAAATCGTGTTAAAAATAGGGAAGAATATTATTCCCTAATAACAAAATTAAAGCAAAGGAAATTATAACAGTAAAAATTTTTGTCACATCATCCAAGCTGTTAATACTGTTCCACTACCTATAGGATCAAATTTCACTACTTTAGCTTTGTATGTACTTCACAAACTCTCCTTTTCAGTTCTAGCCATTCAACAAATTTACCATATATCACTGCTCTACATACAAGGCAAACAACAGATCAGTATTAGCCCCTGAGCTCAATAAGCATCCAATCTAGTAAAAGTGAATGATTAATTGAAAAGGTAAATAATATATAGTTTAAATAGTACTCATAATATTAAGTACTAAGATGTTTTTAACATATTTCCAGAAAATCTTTGATACTCCTCCTACCAGAAAGTGGAACTTAGCTCCAGTCCTCCTGAGTATGGGCTGGACTTAGTGACTCACTTATAGGGGAAAATATACCTATTCAGTGGAGAAACCTGGAAGCCACTCCTAAACCAAGTATCACCAGTACTAAGACATTTTGAGATGATACATCCCCTGCTAAGATATGATGAGAAGGGCATTTCACTTGTTTTCTTCCCCAAAATTCACAATCTCAATCTAATCATAAGAAAACATCAAATAAGCCCAAATTGACAATAGGCAAAAATAGCAAAGAGAACTTTTCAAAAGTGTCAAGGTCAGAAAAAAAAACAAGAAAAAGACAGATTGGAGAATACTAAAGAGACATGACAACTAATTTCAACATGGTATTCTGGACTGGACCCTGGAGCAGAAAAAGAACATGAGTGGGAAAACTGGAGAAATCTAAGAAATATCAATAGTTTAGTTAATGGTATCGTTATAAATTCTTAGCTCTGACGATATTGATTAGAAGAGATTGCTATTAAGGGAAGCTGGGTGAAAAGTAGTTAAGAACTCTTTGCAATCTCTGTAAATCTAAAAATATTTCAAATTAAAGAAATTTAAATACACATACATACACACAGATATACATATATATTCATTCTGATTACATCCCATCAGGGAATAAGCATATGACCTATGAGAGCATGCAGCCAGGGCCAGCCTCAGGGATATATATGTGTGTGGGGTCCGGGAATAATGTCTACACCAAGGCCAGAAATATGAGGAGTGAATCAGCAAGGCTGAGGAAGAAGACAGAACAGGATAACCCACTGTCCAGGATCCAGACAGATTTTGGTTTGGGTGAGAAACAAGTGGTTTAGTATAGCTAACACTACTCTTAGAAGTGTCTAGATATAAAAAGATGCAGCTCAGATCCTACTAGTTCAACCTAGTGCTAAAGGGACTTCTTTGTCTGAAATCATTTCCTATACCAGCCACTTGGCTATAATAACCACGTACTGCCTGAGGCAGTACAGTACTTACTCCACAACAGAACCCAAGAATTAGATGAACACATGCTAACTGCTCAGCACAATTTTGGCACAGGACAAGTGGTCAATAAATGTTAAAATAGCAATTACAATTGTGTGTGTAATGTTATCACCACCAGTAAGGTCATGATAACAGTAATAATAACGATGACAACATTCAAAGATTACTGCCTCCCCAGTACTAACTTTCAAGCCTTTTACTGTTTAAGATCTTTCCCACTTAAACAGACGGGGTGGGGGTCAGGGGAGAGTTTGTTACTGCTATGCTCTTATTAATAACTAATAAAGGTACCGGTATCTGTTTTACAATAGTACAGTGGCTGTTTAATTTCCATACATAGAAGAGTAAGGTTAGTCAACAAGCACAAAGTAATCCTTGGAGTCAATAATCAAATGAAAGTTTAAGAACCGTGTAAATGGGAAGTCAAAGGAATGTCCATAAAATTTCAATATAGCCTTTCTGATTTTCTTAACTTTGGTAATTTAAAAGTTGAACTATTTCAAACACCCAAAAGAGAACACAGCAGTTATTTAAGGCTATTTTTAAGCAATATTATTTCAAAAATTCTTTCTTCACCTCTTAAATAATTTCACAGATTGTGTGCCGATACGTAGCTCTCACATTGGTAGTACGTATATGCTCCATGACAGCTGTCGAAGATGTATTTACACCAAATGTAAAAGTTCAGAAACTTTCTTTGTGTGAAAGCCACTCACTGCAGTGGAAGCAAACTGTACGTAACGGGCAGCATCACACTTGAGCAATGGTAACTGTTATAAATATCGCTGATACTGGAGTGCCAGTGAGCTACAATGAATGTTCTCCAACTTCTAGTTCACATTCTGTCAAGAGACAGATCCTAATCCACCTGTATTAATTTACATAGTCAACAGTATGTCCAAGCTGGTATCATATACAAGTAAAGCAAAATGTTCACCTAAACTGTGTGAAAAGATAGAAATTAAGGAACATAATATATAACGCATTCCAAAATAATAATAATAATAAAAAACAAAGACTCCAGACAAACTTGTTTATGAAGGTTATCTAGTAACCCTGGATAAACTTTCTTGTAATAAACACAATTACCAACCTAAGTTTCCATAAATATTTCAAATGCAACACCAAGAAGAAAAGTCCTAATTAAGTCAGATTTATAAAGAACATAAGAGTCACTGATTCAAATATATTACTTCACATAACTTAAAGTCCTTCAGTTCAGAAGGCTCTTGCTGGTTTGATGAATAAAAACCCAAACTCTTGTAAGGCTCTGAATGACACAGGCCCCTAATTTCTCATTTAGCAGGATTTATTCAGACAGATGAGCTTTCGGAGAGCTGCTAAACAATGCCAATCTCATTCTCCTCTTAGGGGCAGCCTGTGCACTCCGTTTTTCCCTCTACCCCAGGCGTTTCACACAGCTAGCTCTTTCTTACCCTTCACTTCAACTGAAAACACTTTATCCTTCAGCTAACTATCCCTCCTTCCAGGGACTCTCTGAAAGGACCTGTTTAAGGTGGGGCACCAACCATTAAAGAATGTTTATTTCTTCCAAGCACTTAGCACAAGTTGTAAATATCTTTGTTTAACTGTCTGTTGTCTCTCTCCTCTGAATGTTCATCATTGGGTGAAGTTACTGAGATTGTTAGCAAATATCTGTTAAATAAATAAATGAATCCAACAAGTTGCAAAAATTATCCTTAAGACAGGACACAACAGTCTAAGGAACCTCATGTCATGAAAGGACTATTCCACTGGAATAATGAAGTAGGTTAACTTCACTCGTTTCTATTTTTAGATCTTAGTTCTGTCCTTTGGAGTGTTACAATATAGATTAATCAATCCTCTCTCTTCGGACAGCCCTAAAATTATCAGTTCACATCACATTGACTATTCCAAACAATGTATGTACTCTCAAAATGGCCCAAGCAGTTTCCTGAATTGAATAATCTTAAATATTTAATATTTTAGTAAAGCTGGTAGGGTTATATATGCAGGAATGCCCCTGGTGGTTATCAACAGCTTAGCTACCTGCTCTGCCATACATACCACTATCACAGAATGGGTGCTTTTTATAAACAATTCAAGAAGAAACAAGATAACAGACAGGAATTTAATTTGTCTAGAATATGTCTGATATTAAAGTTATTTGTTACATGAAGTCACACCGTCAAAATGTGCATATACCCTTGAACTCAACCTTCTGTCATTTCTTCCATCTCTCTCTCTCTCTCTCTTTAGTATTCATCTTTTCATTATAGCTACTGACTGTATTTCAATCAAAACCTCATTAATTCATGGGTTTTTCCTGCCTCTGGCTACAAAATATTGATTTTATACTATCATACCTCTGCTGGTGAACCTAAGATGACTCACACTGCTTTAAGTCTAAGCTTCTTTTCCAAACATTTAAATTAATCTGACCCTATCTTATTATTTCAGATCCCGCCCCCACCCCCCCCAAACCAAGTCTTTGCTCTAATTAACACATCTCATTTTTCTAGGATTTTATCATGTTTGTTTCTAAATCTATGCCTCTGCCTTTTATGAGGGCTGTTCAGAAAGTATCAAGCCAAGTATATGAAAAATAGAAGCATTTATGGCTGGAGTGTTTCCATACAGCCCTCACTTATGAATTCACTTTTCCTGAATCAATGAGTAACATATCTCTAAAACAGAGTATCACTCTATTTTCCAAAAATAAGAATGTTACAAACTCTTGGTGAGCAATCTTTTCAATGTGTAAATCTTTTCCTATTTAATACTTTTCTCCTTTTTCTTTTTCTCCATTTATTTATTTTATTTTTTTGTCTGCTTTTTGTTGTTGTTGTTCTTTTCTCCTTTTTCTTATCAGGGAAAACAAAAAGGCTCTTGATTATCACTTCCTATACTCCTTTCACTGCCAAGGGCAAATCAAGATATATTTTAAAAGACTTAAGTTAGCCCTTAAACAGGCTAAAAAGTTACACTGGGACATGGAAACTTCTAGTCAAATCACAACAGTTGTAAGAGTATACTCAAAAATCAAAACACTGAAAATTAATGAGCATGTGAATAAATGTACAAAGCATTTTACATGTAAATTTTCAAAATGGCATTTAATAATGATTATTATTACTATTATGCTAAGGACAACATCATCTTAGAATACTAAACCTACCCACATTCTCCATTTAGCAGTCAACATAACGATTTTCCCAAGCCAAAACTTTTGCTTAAATACATAACAAAGATACCATTAAATACCTGTAAAAGACTATTTCTATAGTAAAGAAAATGAGTGGAAGAAACTCTGGTGATTTTGAAAGCTAAAGATTTCATTCACTTATTTCAGATTAACTAAAATTTAAAAGATCAAGTACAAAGACAATGCAAAACAATTTATTAAACAAATTAAAATTCTGTGATTAATATAACTCATTCATTATGGGTGAAACGTAGTTAAAAATCTTTCCATAAATTCTCAAAGATGTTCATCAAGACCCCTAAATACCAGCTGAAGGGAAAGTGATGGCACTACTATATTCCCAAAACAATGAAATACATTATTTTAAAGGTATGTATTTATATAACACAATAAATATCGGTAACTGAATCATATCAAATATCTATACAGCACTCCACCACTGCATTATAAACTAAAGTGTAATTCTGATCCAAGCAAAAAACTCAAGAGGTCAGCTGAACTTGATCTTCAACTTCTGTACTTTCAAAGTTTTTAATTTTATGTTAAACAGATTCTCTTATTCTATGGCTTGATTAGCTGTTAACATGTACCTCTGCAGAATTTTTGGCTTGTCCAGAGCATTTTTTTTGGTTAATCTCTTTTCAGTGAAAGAAATTATGGTCTAAATCACGAGGATGACAAGAAAACTTAGCAATTTAAATAGACAAGTCTTGAAATAATATTGTGATCAAAGTATCAAGCAAACTAATAAAACCCAGGTGGCCTGCGCTTATCATACATGGTACTCATTACCACAATTGCACTATTTAATATACTTCCTGGTGTCAACAAAAACTTTCTGTTATTAATTCCCCTCAGTTATGGATCTGCTTAAGTTACTGAAATTTTCTGATAAGGCAACTCTTTGTCCAAATAAAAATTTTTAAGAGACAGCAGGTCTCATTTTTAATGTTTTAGAACTGGAACCATGGTTGGTAAAACCACAGAAACCACAGTGGCTTTGTATTATTAGTCATCTATATAAGGTTATGTTAATTCCTAAGGAAGTACCAGATGCCCTCAAAAAGGTAACCATATGCACACAAAAAGAACTGTTTCATAAGTTGTAAACCTGAGATTCAAATAAGAGGTTTATCCAGTAACAAAAGGTATGCAGGTTAGATTGTGCCAGTCAATTCCTCTTACCTATATATAACTTCATCAATTTATGGTGCCCTGATAGTTACGTGGAAGATTTGGAAGCAATTGTTCCATCTATAGGTCTGACTGACTTTTTTAAGTCAAAATAAAAATGTTAGGATTATAAAACCGACCTCAAAATTGGTGGCAAACACTAAAGAAGCAAAAGGATTATATATATAAAAAAAAAAAATAGAGGAAAATAAGAAAGGAAAGCATGATCCTGGTTACTGTCCTTGGATTTCCTAGATGGTCTCAACCATAGGTGCCATGATACACACGAAGCTGAACTGTGAGAGTTGTATGTTCTGCCCACGTCCAGTTTGTAGGCAGCTAACTTGTACTAGTTACAAAAGAATATCATCCACTTCTTAGCGTTTCATGAGTGGCCCCAGTGTTCCCACAGATTCCTGACAACTGATCCACTTCCTTCCACGTTCTCTTCTCAATCACTCTGCCTGTATAGACGGCAGTCACAGCTGATTGCAAGTATTGTACAATGTGCCACTTAACCACACTTTGTAGAGAAGGAAATGAACACGACAGGCTTGATCAGTATTGTCTGTCTAAGTCATATGCAAAGCAATGGATTCTACAAAGTCTTCCAATGTCATTGGTCAGACACTGATTTCCTAAGTCAAATTAAACGATCTACTCAAACTGTTTCTAACTGTATTTAGTGGCATTTGATAAGAACATATTTTTCCTCCTTAAACCTACTCAGATCAATCTATACGTCCAATTAGTTTCTCCAGTCCATGTAACAAAATAGAAGCTGTGCTAACTTGCAGCCTTTAAATGGGTTTAAAGTATCTTAGCTGACTATACATATTCAACAACCACTAATTTTCTGTTGACTTAAAGACTAGAATTGCCCTTTGTTTTTATTTAATATATAATATATACACACACAAACTTAGGAAATCTTCCAGGTCTAGTGTTAAATTCAACAATCATTTTATTCCAGCTGTGCTGATAGTAAATGATAACACCAAAAAAACAGCTTTATAAGTAAGTATGTCGTGCCCACAAGACACAATTGCAGGCATTTATATCACTCACTCAGTGATTTTGACAAAATACTGAAATTACTGACAATCCTCCTAAATTGGGGTAAATTACATATAAGATAGGCATGTTGGGGTTTCTAGTTCAGGATTTGTCACTAATTCTAGATTTGGGTCTCTCGAGGCCTCAGTTTTCCCATCTGCTAAAAGAATTACAAAAGTTCCGGTTGTGAGCCACTCCACAAATGTGGAAACTGAGGCTGGAGAAACCCATGATTATAATTAGTGGTTAAGCCAGAACCTAGCAGAACTTTAACCAGAACTCAGTCTAAATGTCCTTCCTTTTATGCCTTTTAGAAAGTTTGCATGGTAGATGGGTGAATGGGTGGGTGGTGTGTGTGTGTGAATGGTTTTAGGTATTTTCTCAACTTACAGCTGTAACAGTGTATGTACACGCATTATTCCCATACTATGTAGAATGGCTATTTCAATTTTTTTATTAGATTGCCTGTAGTTTGTGGAGATCATTTGGAAAGACATACAAAACTGGATTGTGAGCAAACATCAGAGTCTCCCTGTTAGTTGAGTCAAATATTTCCTAAAGAGCAGGGAGGTAGCCCAGACATGGTTTACAGTGACCTTAATATAATAGTTCATGTGATGTCTATACCACACCATTCCTCCTCATTTTATCACCAGAGAAAAAGGCTAGTGGTCATCAAGGTATTATATGTTTCATACAACCCTTCACTCTCTTCTAGTACTGTTTCTTTTTCATGATTTCCTTTATCTGTGTTTTCAAGGTAAGTAAGAGTGGTGTTATGAGTGATAGAAGGAAAAAGAGAAAGAAACTTTAAGTAGAAATCATTCACATTATCAAAAGAATCTTAGTCATAGACTTTTAAAACTGAGTATATTTATTCACAGATCCAATTATATATGACAGGGAAACTTGAAAATTTGGGGAATCACTACCAAGTGAGAACAAAACTAAAAATAAAAGATTTCTACTATACAAGTGAAAACATGATGAATTTATAAATTTTAGGAACAAAATTATTTTACAAAACAATGGAATCACTTTGAATTGCAAACTCTGAGATACAGATTTCAGATATGTATTTGTAAACAACTTATTCTCCAGCTACACTTAAATTGTTTCTAGACACTTAGGCCTGAACAGCAATGTAATCTTCACTTTATACAAATAATCTGATTTCACTAACATGTGCTAACAAATCTTCCCATGCCTCTGTTCAAATGCACTGCTTAGAACAGCTAAGTTCTTTAAGTAATGAACATTTTAGAAAATAGCCTTAGCAGAGAGATAGGTGCACAACGGCCAGTGGATATATCTGGCACATAGAATCCACTAATATAATGATGTCATGAATAAATAACAAGGAAATAGAGAAAGAACAGCAAATGGGAAGGTTAGGTGGGAGCAGATGGACTGAAAGCTACAGTGGCTTGAGGACAACTGGTGCTGGTGAAGTGGGGGCTGCCACTGTCCCCTGCTGTGGTTACTGACAGCACCGCCCAAGTCCAAGAGCCCCAACTAGGACTCTGCTGCCAGACTCTTTCAACCACTGTTGCTGGAGCCTGTCACCAAAAAATGTGTCCACAAGGTCATCGCATATCCAATTCTACAAAACAGTGACAAGACCACTGAATATTCTGCGATCCTCTCACCAATCAAGCAGGGAAGTGAGGATGCCTGTATATTAAAATGTTAGAGAAACAATGGGTGAAAGTGAACAGGGAGCTGGTAGGGGCAGGGAGATGCAGGGCTGGCCTTATAAACCCACATTATACTGCTACTTAAGTCAAAACCAGTATCGCCTTTGTTTCCAAGTATGTCAGAAAGCATCTAAATGGACTCAGCAAAAATTACTGATAAAAAGTAGCAAAAATCCTCATGATGAAAAACAGATAAAGGCATGAAAACACCACTCTGAAACTGATAAGAAGAGGTAAACCATGAAGAGTAACCTCAAACAGATTACAAATTTCAAGAGCTATGAAAATTTCACCTACTGAGATAAATATACTGTAAAACAAACAGAACACTTCAGTGGTATGACTAAGAGATCACTCTTTTAATATAAAGGGCAGTCTGAAAAATTTAGTATTGGCACCAAAACATCAAGTCTAATTGTAATAAATCTATAAATCTATAAAACTTGCAGACTGAGTAATATATTTAATTGGAGAGTGAAGCCACGCAGCACTTCTGGGCAAGAAGAGAAGAGGGCTTGCACTGTGATGGTGAGGACAATTTTGGAAAAACAGAAATAGCAAGGACCTTTGGGCACACAATCAAACTGTGGCTCTTTGACATTTTAATTAGTGCCAACACCGTTCATTTTTAAGGGTTGTTACCTTAAAGATTAGTAATAAATTCAAATATCTATACCTAACATTGTTGTTGCTCAAAAGTAAGATAATTTTTATTTAATTAAAATTTAAACCACTGGGAATAGTGATTTAAGGATTACATTTTTAGGCTTGGGAAACTTAGGAATTTTAAATAGTATTTAAGTACTGTGTCCACCTGTAATTTTCAAATCTTAAAGTATTACTTTAAGTCTGCACAAAATTTGAACAGGTTTTACTTGGCTTCTTTCCAAACCATAGCACTTACACGTTAGGGACCAAGGGCGGGTACGGTGTAAAGCGCTTTAATTTCTTTAAGCAGAAAAATCTTTTACCTTGGCCACATTTTCAGTAGTATATCTTCCATACGCTGGATTTTCTTAATGCATTTAAAGGGGGAACAGGGGTGAGCCTAAATTTTAAAACATGAAGTAAACACAAACATATTTTTCAAGCTTTTAAAATGAAGCTAGACTTTGCTCCTATTCTTATAATTTACTTAAAATCTTGAGACACCCAAACTGAAAAAACAGAAAAGGCATATAAAATATTGGCGTTGATGCTGCATATTTGGATTTTACTTCTTATATTCTAATCATCTTAGTAAACTAAGCAAAAAACTAAACATACAAAGTACAATTTAAGGTTTTTAAGTTAATTTCAAAGTACAAACCATAGGCTTTTTAAATGATCAACATACTTTATTACCAATAATCTAAAGTTCAATGCCCTGAATTTTCAATGATAAATCATTAAATGCAAATGGTTTAGCATTTTCAAAGTAACTACCATGAACAACAACAAAGAGAAAAGAACCTAAGAGAATTATATCATAATTCAGTGTACAGATTCTCTCTGGTTACCTGTCTATACAATGTTCCATTTAAAAATATATATAATATATTTAAATGTTATTAAATATATTATCTAAGTATCAAATATTTTAAATAGAGATAAGTGCAGAATGGATCCCAAATTTCTACAAACATCTCTAAATAGTCAGGAGTCCTTTAATAGACCTAAAGAGCCAAGATTTCAAAAACAACTTTTCTTCCTGAATACAAATTCAACAACAAAATTTGAAAAATGTTGTCAAAGAACATAATTATCTCTGAATAATAAAGATGACAAGTTGAATCTATATTACATAGCTTGTTCTTCATTTCTAGAGATATGTGTGTTATAATTTATGAGGGCCCAGAAATGAGAATTTAAAAAATTACTTAAAATGCAACTGTCATCCACCTACAAAGTCAATTGTCACCTCCCCTGTGAAGTCATCTCCCAAAAGGAATTAGTAGCTCACTTCTGAGTGGTCCCATCAATTCTTTTTCTTTCTCACTCTAGACTTACCGCAACTGTTTCACAACTCTTTATTTATACTCTTCGTCTCTCCCACTTAAAATCTTTCAAAGCAGTTACCAGGATTTCATATCTTTGTATCTTTTTCACCACTCAATGTACTTTGCTGGATAAAGCTGAAATGAATTACTGACATTTTTGCAATAGTTATTTGAAACTTTATCATACATTCACTTAATGATTTGAGGTCACAAAGTAAACATGTTTCTACTTCTAGTTTCAAAGCACACTCAAAAACTGTCCTATATATCCAATATTGCTACCAAAAAAATCTCTTTAAAAATGCAAAAGACAGAAATTTTTCAAGAATGAATCTGTCAAACAGATCACAATGATCACAGACTATTCATACAGACAGAATATAAAATAAGTAAATGTCATGTCTTGCACAAAATGTCCCCATCTATCTAAACAAACAAACAAAAAATAATATGAAAAGCTTTCTCTTTCCTGACTCAACACTTCCCTGAGCTCAAAAGCAATACACAGATGAAACAGTAAGCACCAGCTTCACTTTCAAGTTTTGCCCTGGGTGTGGGCTACAGGCAAACTTAAAAAGAAAGAGAAGGTGAGATTTCAGGAAGCAAGTACTTAAGCAGAGATTTTCTCCAACATAAAATAGAGCTTTCTTATGTAGAAATTATTGCCAATAATATAACTATACAATCTTACTCTCTCTAAACCCAGTGATACAAAAGATAACACCTATGCTGTGAAAAATTACAC
>PVKE010017863.1:0-10744 GCA_004027555.1 Craseonycteris thonglongyai
AAATGGATTCTTTATAGGTACAAAGTTTCATAGAAATATATGTAAATACATAATACAAACATATATAAGATATACATTTGGGTAAGCTGGGATGGCTCAGTGGGTTAAGCTGCGCCAGGGACCGAGGATCGAATCCTGGCCCCGGCCCGTGCGGAACCATATGCTGAACTGGGAGCTCCCCCAGTTCAGTTCTCTCTCTGTATCTCTCTCTCTCTCTCTCTCTCTCTCTCTCTCTCTCTCTCTCTCTCTCTCTCTCTGTCAAAAATAAATAAATAAATAAAAATATATTTTAGAAAAAGATATACATTTATGTCTCATTACATTATGTATTGGTTCCTATTCAACTATCTTTAGTCATTCCCAAGTAGTTTGCTTAGTGCACAGCTCACATAGAAAATTATTTGCATTGCACCTTTGGAAGATGAACAACACTGTTTGAAGTCCGAGGTAATTGATTAGAGGCTGTGGCTGCCGCAGGTCCCACCAGGCCACTCTATGGCCACATGGATCAATAGCTCAGCACTTGAGTGACCAGTCTGTGGCCCACCACAGTGGGAAGGTTGGGAAGCTGAACTCTCAAGCCTTTTTGTTTATTTAATTTGCTGATTTCCGAAAAACTGGTATGAAAATGTTTTACATGAATGTGAATTTGTCTGTTGTTGAAGAAATTCGTCAGTTTTTCTTTGACTATTGTAAACAAGGTTGTTAGAGGTTTAAAAATCCACATCTTCCTAAGGATTATAATTTTATTGAAGATTTTTGTCCCTCTGTTGTCTTGCTTAGAAACCCTCACTTTAACTTGTCTCTTGCCTAAAATGAATATTGCTACCGTATTTTGGCATTTGTACTTCAACGATGTACCCGGCATAGAGAAAAGAAATTGTGTCTTTTATGTTTCTTTTTGATTTAGGTAAGCTAACCAGACGTCCCATTTTAAACAAGACAGAAAACAACAAATGTCTCATTTCAAGCAGTAGATATGGTCAGCCTACTGACACCTTGGATTTGGCCCAGTGAGACGAGGCTGACCATATGTACCATTTGAAATGGGACAGAACCATTGTTTTCTGTCCCATGTAAAACAGTACGTCTGGTCAGCCTAGTTTTAGGTGTGTACTGCTTGTAACCAGCACCCTAAGAATTTCATATTCATTGTAATTATGTCTGTTGGACTTATTTTGGCATTCCTATTTTCTATTTTGTACTCTTTCTTAGTATTATTTTTTATTTCTCCATACTGCTTTTATTTTAACCAACAAAGCTTTCTTTGCTCATGTTGTTCCTCTAGAATTTTAATGTCTGTACATCTTATTTAACTTTTGATGCTGAAAACACTTAAATGCTTATGCTACCTGTTAACCTCTGAGCCAGTAGGTATCTGTAGCCTTTACTTCAATAGGTTAAAAACCTTAATAAAATGTCACTCTTTTTCTCTCTCACCTTAGCCTCCTCTTATATCAATACCCAGATCTGTGCTAAAATATTTTAAAAGTATGCAAAAAGAGTCACTTCAGTCATGAGTTTTATTAGTCACTGGTGTTTGTGTGGTTTCGTTTGTTTCAGGGTTTCTTTTGTTGTTTTGTTTTGATATGCAAAGCCCTTTTTTTAACCTGTATCTTCCTCTTTCTGGAATTCATATTATTTATTTTGCCACAATCAATGCTCTAACAAGCCTATTTATTGGAAAGTTTCTGAGTTGTAAGTTTTATGAACGTTTGCATTGCCCAAAACATCTTTACTTTGTCCTCTCATTTGAATTTCAGTTTGGTAAGTTCTAAGATTCTAGGTTTAAAGTAATTTTATCTGAGAACTTTGAAACAAAAATGTGTTTCAAGGGAAGTTGGGATGGCTCAGAAGGTTAAGCACTTGCTTTGCAGCCGCAGAGCCGGAGAATCAAATCCCTGTCCCGGCCCATGTGGACCGAGGCCGGAGGCTCCCTGCCCAGCTCCTGCCCTGTGCAGCCCTGTGCCCACCTGTGGAGTGAAACTATATGGAAAACTAATGCTGTCAACTATGGAGACTGCTCTGGGCCCTCCCACTTCTCTCTGTCTCTCTGTCGAAAAAAGAAAAAAAAACACAATAAAAATTTTTAAAAACGTGTTTCATTGTTTTTAGCAACTGACATTGCCAGAGAGAAGTTAGGTGATAATTTAATCTTCCAGCTCCTACAAGTATCCTAATTATGCCTCTGCTCCCCCAATGCCAGAGGCCACATTAACGTCCCCCCATGTTCCCAGTCTCTGTCCCAGGCCGAGGAGAATGGAGGCAGTCTCCTCAAATGATGGAGCAGTTTTTATGCAACAAGAGATTGAATAATGCCTCAAGGGACTATTTAAATTTTAAGATGAGACTAAGCTTTGTACCAGATTGACATTTAGTCCTGGATAGTTTTGCTTTGTCTTGAAGGTGTGTGTATTGATAAGTTTGTATTTGGGATGTATGTGAATGTGTTTTGTTTTAGTCTGGCTAAGCATATGTAGAGATTTGGGAACAAACTTATTTAATCATATGCTTTTTTTTTTTTTTTTGGTAAACTATTGTTGTCTCTGCAAATCCAAGTTATGTGAGAGTGAACCTTGTGACTTCCTCCTACAGTAGCCTTTCAATAAATTCTAATGAGAAGAAAGATGAGTAGGAAGAAGAGGAAACTGGGATAAAATCCCAGGAAATTACTTAACCTGACATTTACCCGGCTCCATGATTTGTTCCAATCCCCTTTTAAAATATCATTTCTCATTTCTTCCTTTAATCTACCCAATCCCTTTCCAAGGATAATTTCTTCCAAAACTGGCGTCTCCTGGAACATGTAGTGCAGCTTCAGAATTAGACTATTGCTCTTATTTGAAGCAGGGGCATCCCCATCCTGCCACCTAACTGCTTCTCCTAAGCGTTTGTTTCTTCCCATCTTTGTTCTGAGTTCTGAGACTCCGGGCGTCCAGGGCTGAGCCTCAGTGGGCACGAAGAATGGGAACTGAAAGCGGAGACGAGGAGAAACTGGAGCATCGGCCTGGCAGGCTCATGGGATCAGATAAGAGCCAGCGGGCAGAAACAAAGCGAAGGGACCCTACACAAGTGGCACAAAATGGCCTTTGTGTAGAGCCGTCATTGCTGGGGGGTGAGGAAGCAGCCCCGGCTGGGCTGTTTTCAGGAATTCCAAAACATCCTATCAGTGGCCTTTGCTTATTTGCTTGTCACAGGTGCCAGGCTCCAGCTGTCACGGACTGGCATGTCAGCAACAGGCCTGTGAAGAGGTGAAGAAATCTGGTCATAAAACGAGTTTTGAGGAAAGTAACTCAAGGACCCTTCATCGAGTCCGGCTGCTGTGTGCCTGGCACCGTGCAGGGGGGTCTCGTCGAAGACGCCCATGCAGCGATGGAGCAGGACTACGTCCAGAGCCACAGGTCAGATGAACCTGGTGATGGAATGGGTGCTACTCTTAGCACAGAAAATTCCTACCTCGGCAATGAGTTTCTAGGAACCTCCTTCAGAATGATTATGAAAATAAGGCCCCCTGGGCTAGGACTCCTTCTCCTCCCAACCCCATCTCTTTCCTCTGTGTCCCCACAGAACCAAGTTCGTTCTTGCAGGGGGTCTGTGGTAATTGGTCATGAGGATCACAGGGAATAATAATATTGAGAATAAGAACGTGGTTGTTTCAACAAAGCTATTTTTAGAAACCATCAAAGTGTAAGTTGCTGGCCCTACCAAGTAATGGCAGAACAGTTTCACATTGACTACACTTGATCTTAGCCAAAAGGCCGAGAAGCGATAAGTTTCACATTTAATGTGCTCAGTTCTTCCTTTTGTTTCACCTCGTCCTGGTAACTGCCCATCCCTGAGCCTCCTGGGAAAGTCTGAGGGTTGATGTCAGGATTACTGTACACATTCTGAGGCCTCCAAGTCTAAGGGATGAAGCAAACTGGCTGCCTTGGTCTTCAGGTTGGGCCTGGCCCATGGCTGTCTGCATCCTGGCTCTGAGTCCACAGGCCATCTCTCCTTGGAGGCCTGAGCTCTGTGTGCCACACCTGGGTGGGCTGAGTCCATGACCAAACAGTGACCCCTGAATAGCTTTTACAGCCTCCGCAGAGATGCATGAAATTGAATCACAAACCAGAGGTTGCATCTCAGGGGCCTGTGAGCTTGGCAGAGACAGAAGGATGTGTTTGTCTTCCCTGGGTTGTGACGGCCCACATAGGATTTCTCCTCCCCTCCGCGAATCCATTCCCTTTCCCTCTATATGTGAGTTCTCGGCCAGTTGGCTCTGCCCTTCTATCAGTCTCCCCAGAACCCGCCTCCCTTGGTCCCTCATCCTTGCAGGCTTCTGCAGCCTTCCCCTAAACATCCTAGGCCCCCTGGGGTCCTCATATTGCTGCCAACAGTGCATTTCCAGATGTGTGCTCAGTGGCCCAACTTCTCTCCCTGCCAACACCCCTCAACCTGCCCACTCTCTGACACACAATCCAATGTATCTTGACAATAAAAGGAGGGGACCCAATGTAGAAGTGACGCCCTCCGGTGGCCTTGTCAGAGGTCAGGTAGCCTTGCCTCCCTGTGTCCAACGGTAGTGGAGTCTCTGCCTCCCCCATTCCTTCCCAGTGTGCTACCCCAATGGGAAGTTCTTCCTCAGAATCAACGAGAGGCAAAGGGCTTTGTGAAGTTCCTGGAACACACACCTATCATGGCACATATGTGAAACTGGACTGGATAGTTATAATACAGTGGCCCATCCTGTCACTCAGCAAGTCAGTGCAATTTCAGGGCTAGACCAGCCACACTGCCTTCCGCCTCTGAGCATGCCGTCCACACAGCCTCTCTCGGGTCAAGCTGAGCTCCACCTCCCTGTAAGGTCTCCCCTAGCCACACCACTGTCCTCTGGGGCCACAGGAGAACCAGCTTCCGGCTCTCTCTGGCCAAAATGAGCCACTGTTCTTTATGCAAATGATCCTCACGGTTCCTGAAGCCGCTTCCTCAGGCTCAGTGCTCTGTGCTGGACTCAGAAGACGACAACAGCCACCGCGCCCCCTGCTTTGACTCATGCCTTCACCCAACCTGGATCCCTGTGCGGCTCTTTGTTTTTCTTGAATCCACTGAGCTTCACTGAGCTCGTATACAATTGCTCCAATGTAAAGAATCGGCACACAGCTTTTTCATTAATAACTGTTTCTGACTTCCTAATTTTGTCCCACTTTGCATAGAAAAATGAAGCTCTGTGAGGGTGGGTGATTTCCAAGTCCCTTCAGCTGAGTGCTAGCAATGCCAGACTCACCCAGGTCTCTTGACCCATATTTCAGGGTTATTCTTTCCAACACGTCTCCTTCCTTGGCATACACAGAATTTCAACACACCAGTTCCTTATGCAAATAACTTACCTGTTCAGGTGTCTGAATGTCCTCTGAGTAACACGACAACCCCCCTTGAATAACATCAAGTTCATACATCATCATCTCGAATTGAGTCTTTGTACATTTTCAGCCCTTTTAAAGAATTATGCACAGATGGTCACTGAATAAATGCTTTTTTGATGACAATAGTGATTTTTACCAAAAGCCTTCATTTGGGATAAGTGCAATTCTAGGGAACAAGGCTATGGTTCTTACATTCCCACAGTCCCTGCAAGCAACTTCAAAAGTTGTTCTGCAGATGGAGAATGCTACTATATTGCAATTTAAGCTTTTCCAGTCATTTTTCTGCAACCACCCTCAAATTTTCAGTTCCCCAAATAGAAAATGAACTGAATAGACATTAACAAAGTAATCTTTCCACTTCTTTGAAAATTGCAAACTAGCTGAATTCTTCTCTTATGGTTGATAATAGCCATGGAGAAACCAATCACAATTCCTTCTCCTCTGCCTCTGAGCTACTTTATTTGAAAAATCTTTGTTTATCGGGAAGTAAAAGGAGGAAATCGTGCTAGAGACTAACAAACTCATACAGTGTTATTTCCATTACTTCGTAACCTCAGGGTATGGATAATTTTCTTTAAACAAAATTTTAAAATGTGGACTATGGGATACATTTTCTTAAAAGCCTCAAGTGATCAAACTCTAGTGATAATGTGCTTTCTTTTTTCAAGTTTATAAATTTTGAGATGGAAAAACAGTTACATCTTTGGGGATCTTTAACTGTACTCACGTATTCTGGCTGACATCATGGAGCCTAGGGACTGAGCCAGGTTGAGAAAAAGGGGACATATGTCCCAAAGGCATGAACATCTGGAACAGCACCAGTACCCACAGTTCAAAGAGGAGGCATGCTGTTTTTCTATGGCGATGGACAGAGGATGGTGTATGGGGGCTAAGCACATATTATAAGCCAAGCCTCTTCTGGGAGTCAAAGTGGGGACATCCAGGGCAAACATTAACTGGACAGGTCCTGGAGAGTCAGCCACAGGCTTCATTGACCTCAGAAGCCAAAAGAAATGTGTGGTGGAAAGGCCGGTTTTATCATCAGGCAAGGTGGACTCTGCTACATTGGTGGCATGAGGGGATAGTCAAGAATAAGCCGGCTTCAGACAAGTGTTCCCTGAGCACCTACAGAGTGTCTGGCCACCCACAGGGGAACCTTCCTTTCTGCTCAGGCTTTGTGTGTCCCTTTCCAAGTATACGAGGGCTGTCCAGAAAAAAAAATAAAAAAAAAAAATCCAGCCCTTGTTAACATAATGAGAACCATTATATGGCTGGATACTTTCCAGACACCCCCTTATATATGTCCCACATGTTCTGAGAAGTAAGGCAAGTGGGGTTGAAATGGGAGACACTCCTTCCTCAAAACAGGATAGAAATGCTGGACTAAACATGAAAACAACAACATCAACAACAAATTAGCTAGCAATTGTAAACTCATAGCCTAACTTAAGGCCAGGAAGGGAAAATTCCACAGAGGAAAACAAATGAGAAAGCATCTCAAATTGGTAAGTGAAGTTCAAACTGAAAAGTGTTGCTGGCGAATTGGAACCTGTTAGAGGCTTTACCAGCTGGGATTGGGGACGGATGCTGTCACAGAGAGGGAAACGCCGCCAGTAGCCAGCCCTGTGTGGGTGGGCAGCTGGAACTGAGTGGCCTAAATTGATTCCGCAGCTACTAGCATTGTCATTTGTAAGAAAACCACTGCCTACCTAATCCAAAAGAGCTGTAACGAAGCTTCCCATCCCCCAAGGTCAGTGGATAGTAATGGACACACTGTAAGCAATCAGAACACAGGATGAGGTTCAAATTTAAGCCACCTCAGGGGTTCCAGACCCCAAAGAAAGAAATTAACATAAACACTAGGCCAATAAACTTACATTCTTAAAGCCCCAGGAGATGCAAACAAGAAACTGTCACCCAGTGCAAGTCACCTGGGTTACTTATGGGAAATGTACTCACTGACAAGGTCAGGGCCAAAATTATAAACCACATGAGAAAACGACCAGAACGAAGAGGCAAGAGGAACAACATATAATCCTGGAGACATTAAACAACATTTAAAAGACTCTAAAAGAAGTAGTTTTAAATGTTTGCAGAAATAGAGGAGTAATTAGAGATTGCAATCTAAGAAAAGGTCAATAGAAAAAGAGAAAAATAAACTCTAGAAATATAAATCAGTAAAAGACTCATAACACCCCAAACACTGAGACATGTATTCCTCTTAAGTACACAGGAACCATTTCTAAAAATTATGTATTACAACACAAACAAAAATGTGTTGTTTGACAAAAATGCAGTTTCCGGTTCAATATGCAAAGAACGGGGAGGTCTTCACTCCCATCCTGATGAGGAAAACACTGAACAAACTGAAAATCAACAAGATCCGTGAGAGAGCTGAGGTCACAGGGCCTGAGAATTGGAGAGCCAGGTGACAGTCACAGCTTACCCGAAGCAGACGCCTCATGTGGAGCCTGGTAGAAACACTTAAAGCAAGGCGTCCCCAACCCCTGGGGGAACCAGGCCACACAGCAGCAGGTGAGCGGTGGGTGAGCAAACGAAGCTTCGTCTGTATTTACAGCCGCTCCCCATCACTCACATTACTGCCTGAACTCCCCCTCCTGACAGATCACAATCCCAGGTTCTCATGGGAATGTGAACCCTGTTGCGAAGAGTGATGTGGGTTGTGGCTCCTTAGGAGAACCTAATGCCTCATGATCTGAGGTGGAGCTGAGGCAGTGATGCTAGACTGGGGAGCGGCTGCAAATACAGATTCACATGAGCAGAGAGGTTTGACTGCACAGAGACCACAATAAATCCATTGCTTGCAGTTTCATATCAAAACCCTATCAATGAGGGGTAAGTAAAAATTAAGCTGCATCTGACACTTGATTCATCCCCAAACCATTCCCCCGCCCCCACCGCCCCATCCATGGAAAAAGTTATCTTCCCCCAAACCAGTCTCTGGTGTCAAAAATGTTGGGGACTGCTGCCTTCAAGGGCAATTGATGAACTGCTGGAGACTAAGTGAGGACAAGCAGAGGGGCCTGGTCTCAGGTAGCTCCTGTCGCTTATAGAAGCGCTACCTTCAGGAGCTCCACCAGGTTAGCAGGGTAAAAATGAAAGAAAAATCGCCCCATTCAGTCCTACTCAACCCTTAGCATTTTTTCCTGAAGGCCCTTGTCACATGCCACATTGAATGCCTGTCTCAAGTTCCTTAGCATGCTTCTCATAGGATAAAGCAATTCCGTACGTATTTTCATGTCTATGTCCCACCTCCCAGTAAATTCACAAGAGCACCCTCCTCATATTTCTTAGCACCTATTAGAGGGATTGGCATACAGTAAGTGCTAAACAAATTCTTAAGCATAGGAAAATATAAACTTTGTTCCAACTTCAGTGACTTTGGTAGGAGAAAATAAGGACCAAAGAAACCCTGACCACGTATAGGAAATTAGCATCCAGTTACCACACAGGACCCTTTGGCAATGAACAGAAGCAAAATATTCTGCTGTGTTTCTGCTGCTACACAAAATAATGATTTTTTCGTTTAGCTTTCCACATCTGTCATTTCATTTGATTCTAGCAAAACTCCTCTAGAATGGTCAAGGCAGACATTTATTATCCATGGTGAACACATGAAAACATCAACACAAGAGAAGTTTACTAATCGGGCTGAAGTCATACAACAAATTAAAAAAAGAGCTGTTGCTAGGATCTGGGATTTAGGACAAGTTCTTCCCTCCAGACCACCTCTGCCTGCCTGGAATGGCAGTTTTGGCTTCTGTGTCCAGGCATGGCCTGGACCTTTCACTCCATAGACTCATCCCACTTGGGGACAGGACCAAAGCCGACCAATTACGTGGGTTTTGGATTTATGAGACACTATGGAATAAACTGGATAATTTAGTTACAGAGGACCTTATAGGATCCTAGATACACAACAGACTGAAAACTTGAGTGCTCAAAGCAGAAGGGGGATGAAGATTTGTTCGGCACTGGAGAAAGAAGAAATCACTAGCCTGAAACCAGCACTCCATGTTTCAACCCCAGGACTGCTAGTGACTTGGCCACATGAACTTGGAAAATCATCTTGCTTCTCTAGGCCTCAGTATCTCCCTCTGCCAAATGAATACATTGCATAAGATGATTTTAAGGCCCTTTCTTCTTTGAGACTCTTTGAAGGTTTTGAAATAAAAAGTAATGTTCCAATTATTTCTTTAAAAACCATATAAACAGATTCACAGAAGTCCAGGTATGGAAATCAGAAAACCAATTGCATTTATGTATAACAAACATAAAAACCACACTATTTTCTAAAACCTTCCACTTCCTTTCCCATTAACAGATGGGAAGCAATTTGATGGTGTTTATTGGATGAAGTAGCAGCTGTCTGAGCAGTCATGCCACATGACTGACACTAATGAGATGGGTAAAATAGTCAAGAGCCTAAGATTCTCCCCAAGAAATCACTGTGCCCCACCAGGGTGGTATTGGGCAAGCCTGGGGGTGAGTCTGCAGCTCTAAAAATAGACTGTGTAAATAACATTTCTTATAATGGGTGACTACTATTTACAGCTTCCCCCACCTCCCCCCGGGCACAGGTCCAGGGAAGAACAAAAAGATGCTTAGTATAATTAAAACAAAGAAAATGTAGAGGTGTTGGCACATGAGGAAAGAAAGTGCTTCAACATCAAAAGCCAAGAACTATTTGTTGGACTTGGTTAATAATGATTTAATTTTAAGATCACACAATTAGTAAAGCATATTGTGGAAGTCTTGTGTTATTCAGCATTAAAAAAAAAGGACCCTGGAACTGCTCTTCTATTAAAAAGGTCCTATGTTGCTCTTCCAGGCTTGATGCTTTACTTTTCCAGAAATAACTTGAAAGGTCATTTTTCCTAATCTCTGGATCTTGAGGGATTTAAGTATTTATTAAATTGTCAAGCACTGGGAGTACAGATGTTGTATATAAATATATGTATGTAAATATACACATGTACATACATACATGTATATATTCATACATATACACATACACATTCTAGCAGCTCAGGAAGTGACGGACAGAACTGAAAAAGTGAACAAGTTACTGGGCCTGAGAATCCTGAGGATCAGAGTTTGGAAATGACTTCATGACAAGGCGAAATTTCTCCCACCTGGAAGGTTGACTTGGAGTTTATTCATTTGGTAATGGAGAGTAGGCATTACAGGAAGAGGAAATAGCAGCACAAAGGGCAAAAGGGATGATGCAATATTTTGAGTTAAAGAGTAAAAAGAAATGAAGGAACAAACAAGGACATGACCAATGGCCGTATGAGGTCTGCAAAAAATGTCAGATT
>PVKE010017863.1:10844-30340 GCA_004027555.1 Craseonycteris thonglongyai
GAGGCCATGAGGACCGAGGATCGAATCCCGGCTCCGGCCCAGGCAGGACCCACGTGCTGAACTGGGGAGTTCCCACAGTTTGGTTCTCTAGCTGTCTCTGTCTCTGTCTCTCTCTCTATCTGTCAAAAAGTAAAATAGAAATAACTATGCACTGAAGACAAAAAGATAATTTCTCTCTATAAATGTGAAAAGATAAAAATAAATAAATAAATAAATAAATGTCAGATTTTGTGCTGGGATGGTGCGAAGCCATTGGTGGGGGAAGCTGTCAATCATATATACCTCTTAAAGAGGTCACTGGGGCTTCAGGTTGGACAATGGATTGGATAGGCTGAGTACGAAGGTGGAGGACCAATAAAAAATAACTCAAAATGACTCAGGTCAGAGCTGATAGGGATTGATCTGGATGACAGCTCAAGGAAGAATAATTAAAAGAAGATAAAGGTGAGTTCAAAATATACCAAAGGTCTGCTACCATCACTATTCTAAGGCATGTATCAAGTGAGTAAAGAGCCAAAAGTTAAACACAATAGGTTGAAAACCATTAAAATGACCATTTATGTGACAGTCACCTATAGTAGTTGTGTGCATTTAAACAGGAAACACTCATGTATTATTAGCAGGATTTTGTAAAGATGCTCTATAATGTTAACCATTCTGTTTGGTGGGAACTTCAACATTTCCCACCTTCGTACCCAGTTGTGTTTTCAGCTTCCTAAATTGGACAAAATCTCTGATAGCAAGAAGGAGAATCCTGGCCTGTACCTAAACCAACCTGCCTTTTTACTCACTGATAAATTTCTTGTGAAGCACAGGAACGATCTGCAAAGAAAAGGGAGAAGATCTAGTTTGTCTGGGGAATTCAAGGCTTGATTCTAAATTCAAGGAGCATGGCACTTGTGTTTTATTTTCATGATTGCGGTTGTGACTCGGTTGATGAATTGAGTAAGTTACATCAAGCTTTAATCTCCCTAGCTATAAAATGGGTATCGTCAGACGTGACCCCTACTTACATGTTTGTGATGCTGCATAGATGACTAGTCTAAGCCTATAAAATGTTCTCAGCCTTCGCTCAGAGTGCCTCATATACTATGTGTCATTACTTCGTTAATGGTGATTTTGGAGATGGTGTGAGCTTTGTGGGTGGTGAGGTTGGGTCCCCTGGAGGGCCTGACTCATTTTGTCAAAGATGCCAAAACTGATGTTATCGGCAATTTCTGGGTTTACCTGCCCAGGTGAAGATTGAGATCAACTGATATATGAAAAAATATCAAAGGATTTAGACTTGGAAGAGAATAGAAGTCATACATTAAAATCCTGTAAGGTAGAGAGAGAAAGAAAGAGAAGAAAGAGAGAGAATAAAAGCAGAAATAAGTTGATGGTGAAAAGAATTGAAATTGCTTTTTAGATTTGATAGCCAGGTTACCTCCAGCACTCATTCATTATGTGCACATTCCGGAGCTCATTCATGTTTCTATCTGGCACACAGTAGGCACACAAGAAATGTCAGTTGCATAAACAATACTTTGTAGGAAGTCCTGTTACTCGCATTGTATATGTAAATATGTGTAAGAAATGAGGATGAGGGAAGTTGAGAAACCTGCTCAAGGGCATATTGCTGTGAGGGAGAGGGGCCCAGATTTAAACTTGACCTTATTGCAAAGCTCCTCCAGGGTCCCTATGGCTTCCCTCCCTCCAGGTGTCCACTTGTCTTCTCTCTTGCCACTGTATTCTTCATCATTAGTGTTCTCTTTCAGTTCCTGAGCTTTGTGAGTTTTCTCATTGTTGGCCATGTGACTCTATTTTTCCAGATCCTTCCAATGTATTGCCCCCTGGTGTAGGTGGCAGGAGGGTGTTCAGAATCTTTTACTCATTATTATCCAGAGGTGCCACCCAGCGGTCTACTCCATACAGAATGTTCCTTACATTTAAGAGCAGGACTCTTCTTAAATATTAAAAGGAACCAAATGAAGTCCTTGACATCCTTATGGGAGAAGAACCAGACACATTTTGGGACTTTATTAATATCCATTTATAAACTGTTGGAAGAAATTCTTATAGAAATGCAAGACTGGATTGAATGGTTCGCTCATTTGATTGGTATTTATTGAGCATCAATTTTTATATATTGGATACTCTTAGAAGTGTGGGGAAAAATACAAAGACCAATAAAATGCACATTCTAGCCCCAAAGAATTCACAGTCTAGCCTGAAGGCATGTGCAGTCCATGTTCATTATTTGTGGACTCTGTATTTATGAATTTGCCTACTCACTACACTTTTATTTGGAATCTCAAAATTAATACTCTGGTGAGTCTTTGTGTCATTTGCCAATGTGCACCAAATAGCAAAAAACTTGAGTCACCAACATGCATGTTCCTAATGAGGTCTATTTGGACAAAGTTGTGCCTTCTTGTTTCTGCTGTCATACACTGTGAACTATCGATTACCCTTTTTGTGATCTATTTGGTGTCCCGTGTTTCACGTTTTGGTCCTTTATGTTGGTGATGTCACCATTGAAAATGGCCCCCAAGCATGGGGCTGAAGTGCTGGCTCATGAGTTTCTAAGTGCAAAAAAGCTGCCATGTACCTTATGGGGACCATGCCGGTGTCCAACAAGCTTTGTTCCACAGTTATATGAGTTAAAGTGCTGTTGGCTGCGAGCTCAATATTAATAAAGTAGCACTGTATATTGAGCAAGGTGTCTTTAATCTGAAACATACATAAAACAAGGTTGTGTACTGATGAGTTGATGGAAATACTGTGACCAGAGGATCATAGGAACCTAATCCTGTATTTCCCTTAGGAGCAACGTATCAGAATTTACGAGTTGACTGTGACAACTTCATAAAATGTAGCTTTTGGGAACAACAAAAGTCGACCCATTGTAGTCTGATCTGATCAACATGAGTAGGGAGTGCTATGGTAAATGTGTAAAGGCAGTACTATGGAAGCATACAAGAAAAAACAGTTGGCACGGGCTTGGAGAGTTGAAGGAAGCATTAGAGAATGGTTGCTTATGAGCAGGAATTTTTAAAAACGAGTAGAAATTCAATGACTGGACCAGGAGGCAAGGTCATTTAAGGCATAGGGTAACCATGTGCAAAGAAAAGGATGTCTGAGGGAGCTTGACACTCAGTGAGTGTCTAAAGAAGTGACGAGTGTCGAATCTCTTAAGTCGTAGGCTCTAATTCAGCTATGGACAAGGATTTTCAGCCATTACCAGGTTTCACTACATGGTTTGGGCTATGATTTTTGCAACAAGGAAGTATGCAGCATGTCAGCTGTGAAAATTGGCTCAATATTCATAATCAAATCTATTATGCTCCCTCTGAAGCCTGGCCATGTTTCCGTAGAAACCCTTAGTTGCATAAAGGAACCCTGGCCTGTAATTGGCAAGAAAACCCACCACCCTTGGAAGCCATTATAGTAATGCCAGACAGAAAGTGCTATGTGTGGCTCCTGGGGAAATAAATGAACTGGGAGGACAAAATACAAAGTCCTTCCTGTTGAGTAGCAAGCAGAGAGCACTGTAGGGCTTCACGACACTGAGTTCTTCAGCCTCCACTCCAAGTCTTCATCTATGATTCAACCCACTAAGTAGAAATTCTGAAGTGAGCACTTACTGTGTGCCCAGCTTTATTCAAGGCACAAGGAAGCAACATGCGCACGCTCGCGCGCGTGCATGCACGCGTGCACACACACACACAATTTTTCTTTTCATGGCTACAAAGCAATTTCCACCAGCCCCCACATCCACCATCTGAGGGTAAGTTTTATTACTTCCATTTTATAGAAGAGGCAACTGAAACTCCGAAGGCTTAAGTAACTTCAGTTCACAAAGCTAGTGAGTGGCAGAATTAGGATATATGCTCAACTTGCCTTCCAAATCGAGTGGGGCTTTGTGTGTGTCTCAGATAAGGTCCTTGTCCTCAAGCAGCTTGCATACAAGACGAATCAGAGGAGTAAGTGGCTCAGGTTGTGGGTGTTCTAGGAATTCAGAGGAAAGAAGTGGGAGACTATAGTGCTACCACTGTCCAAAAGGCACTGTAAGCGTGGGAAAGAGTGCTCTTTGATAGCTGGGGATGGAGAGGAAGTCGTGCTAGGTGCCCAGAGAGGAGCAAATGTCCAGAAATGACCTAACAAAGGAAAAAGGGACTTATGCTGAGAAAGGGCAATGGTCCACCTGCCCCAAGGTGGATCTCAGTGGATGGGTTCAAAACTGTTGATTTGTGTCCAGAGTGGATGTTCATCTTGGCTGATCCTATCATTTATTCAATCAGTATCATCAAGGACCAGTGTATACCAAGTACTATTGTCAGCACTGGAGTTGCTTCTGAAAATACGCTTTCAAAAGTGAGGCAGCTGAACCTGGTCCATGCAAGGCAGGCCACAGCCCCTGGGTGAGGACGGTAGCGCTCTCTTGATGATTCTCACTGCTGCCTCCTCTGGTCCCCACACACCCTTAGCCTGTGGTCAGTCAAGGCTACTGAGTCCCTGGGAGCTCCCAGGGTCCCTGCAGGCTCCTCAGGCCTGTGTCCTGGTTCTCCATCCTGAGCCTTGCTTTGTCCAGTTTCTGTGGCACTACAGCCACACGAAACCCCTCCCCTTTGTCCTTGTACCTGGAATGTCCTTGACCCCATTTCGCACCTATTGTAATCAAGCTCATCAGCTTCAAAGGCTCTGCTCTGGCTTTGCCCCAATCACAATGAATTCTTTCTTGTCCTGGGACCATATAGACAATACCTCTATTTTCATCTGTTTCCTTTCTGCCTTGTCATAAACTGGGGGCAAACTGTTCTCCTCACCACCAGGGACATGTGTCCTTGTTCCATCGTTTAGCAGTGCCCGACACTTTGCCAAAGCTCAAGAAACCTCTTTTAAAAATCAAATAAATAAATGACAAGCCTGTCCTTGAAACTAGAACAGTTTGGTTTAAAGTTAATTTAACTAAGATATTAAGGTTCATTTTAGCAACTTTATGTTGTGAATAAAAACCATCTGAAATTTGATCTTAACCTACCTCCCCCATCAATGATAGTTTAATTTCACTGAAATCTTTAGTATACTACCCTCTAAACTTGTTATTAGTATTACTAATGAAGTTAAAAGACTAGTTCATCTGATTATTGTGTCTTGGGAAACACTTAATTATTAAATTCCACACTGATAATTAGAAACCCTGTTATTTCACAATGGGCTAGGCAATGCCATGCAGGTATCCCTCAATTACTGAAACAGAATCCGTCTTTACATGTGTGGAAGTGAAATTTCATACCCCGGTTGTCTCTTCTTACCAACTTAAGCTGTATTATTAGAGACAGATGAGTATAATGTAAGGCCTGCTCTCATTGTCTGAAATGATAGTGTTTTATGGGATGAATGGCGTCTGTGGCTGATTCGTTCTTGCCCTTTCCAGAGCCTGACCAAGTTCAAGGTGCACAGAATAAGCCAGACATTTTGATGTGTACATGTGTGTACAAAGGGGGATGGAGCAAGATGAACTTTCTGATAGAGCCACCTCCCAAAGACAAAACGGATCATCTTTGCCGAGAATAACATCAGGGGCTGGGCCAGGCACGGGGGCATGGAGGCCTTGGCAGACCCGAATGAAGAAGGGGAAAGTGTTCATTCTACACCTATGGGCCCCTACTGATGGGGAGACCATTTCATTCTAAGCAGAATGAGTGCTCCTGGCTTCTGTCTTGGAATTCTTGCCAAAACCCAGAGCAGGAGCCATGCTAGGTGGCTCATGGGAGCTTTTCAGATACATGGATTGTCAGAGCCTGAAGGAGGCTAGGATGGCATCAAATATTGCAGGGAACACCGCAGATCCAAAATAAATAAATAAATAAATAAATAAATAAATAGGAGGGGCTTGACCAAGGTCTCCTGAAGTTTCCTGCCCTCAGAGACCAGGGCACCACATGCTCCCAGCCCACACACTCCAGCCGTGACACATGGCTTGGCCCATTGTGGGGTTTGATAAACGTTTGGTGATGCGCCGGGTGATTGACTAGGAAAGGAAGCAGGAGAAGCCAGGCCCGCAGGCCCGCCCCCCGCAGGAGCTCTGAGTCACAACCTGTTTGGCGCTGTGCAGCCCTCGCTGGTTTCCTGAAACTCTCTCTCTCGAATGCAGAAAGCTTCCATGGCAGATGTTTTCAAACAATGATCATGACAATGGCACTAATCCCCTACTTTCCCCTTGCATCACAGAATTCTTTAAAGTGTTTTTGATGCTGAACTGGGAGCTCCCCCAGTTCAGTTCTCTCTCTGTCTCTGTCTCTGTATCTCTCTCTGTCTCTGTCAAAAAATGAAAAATGAATAAAAATATTAAAAAAAAAATAAAGTGTTTTTGCAGGTTTACTCTTTAGGGCAATTGCATGTGGGTTAAGCATTTGTGAAGACTTCTTTTGGTCCCATCGGATTACTGCCACCACCACCACGGCTGGGAACCTGGGTGCAGAATCCAAAATATAATACTTTGAGAGCGGGGGTAGGGGGTGGCATGACCTGGCTGGGCGCAGAGGCGCTGATTTGAGAGTGGGTATGAGTCTAGGAATTGATCGCAGGGCCTGCCATCTGTTGGTTTTTGTTTTCTCTACTTTTCTTAGAGGCTAATAGTGGGGATGGAGGGATTCGATGTGTAAGAACAGCAGGAGCAGATCCGCGCTTCCTCCGGGCGGGCGAGGCCCAGCGGCCGAGGCCAAGAGAAGGGCAGGGGTGGCCGCGTGTCGACATGGTCAGCCCCAGCTCCTGGGCGCGCCAGGGCACCAGGCCCTGTACAGCGGGGTGGGGATCCCCGGGGGCCGGGGCGGGGCGGCCCCGCGGGCCGGGCTGGGGGCGGGCCGGGGCGGGCCGGGGCGGGGCTCCGGGGCCGTCTTGCAGGCTGCGGCGGCCGCGGGAGAGGCGTCCACAGCGGCGGCTGGGACAGCGGCGGACGGGCGGCGGCGGCTCCGGTGAGCACCGCGCGGCCGCGGCGGGGACGCGGCGGGGACGCGGCCGGGGTGGGGGCTCTGCAGGGCAGCGGGCTCGGGAGGCGCCGGGTGAACCCTGCCATCCTTCCCCAGCTCCCGACGCCCCTGCAGTCTTAAGCGGAGGCAGAACGGAGGACCCAGTGCTTAGCCCTTCGGCTGATCGCCGTCCAGACGGCCGCCTCTGCGCCCCGTCACCCCCCCCGATCCTGTCCCAGATCAGCCCCCTCGCCCTCCACCCCCACCGCCCAGGTATCTTCAGCTCCAAAGCCCTTCTTCCTGGAGACCCCAGCCTTCTGCTTCCCCATTCCCACCAGTAGAAGCCCGGGTCCCCCACCGCTTCCTATGGCTCCAGAGGCGGGGATGAGCCCTCCCGAGCCCCTCCACACCTGTGCCCTTCTGCTGCCCCCGGCCCCGAGATTCTTAGCCGGAGAGCAAGCCTCTGTGCCCGGCACCCAGGCTGCCCTGCCATCCCCCTTCCGCTCCCCCTCCCAATCTGGCAAAAGGAATGGACTTTATGGATCCTGAGCTTTGGGAACAATTTGACCCACTTCCCAAAAAGCTGGTCCCAGGCCAAGCTGGCTGTGTGGTGGAAACACCTGTCTTGGCTGCAAGCTGAATGAACCCTGGGAGCTCCGAAAATGGACCCGCTGGTCCCTGGATCCTCCCCGGAGCTGCCTTGACCCCCAGAACCCAGAGCTTCCTCACTTAAGACCTCCCTAGTTATTTGCCCACCCCACCCTAGACCCCCAGCATTGCCCCAGCCATTGTGTTGAGCGTGCAGAGTCTCGCCCTGATGAGGCCCCGTGTCTGGGCCTGGTCCCCCCTCCCACACCCTTGTTTCCCACCTGCTCCCTGTGGCAGGGTAATAGGGCTGGTGTTCGGGGCCTTGGTCTCCCCCACAACTGCACGGCCCTTTTCTTCCTCTGTTCTAAACTTTCCCTCTCTTTCACATCACTCTTGTTGAGCCTGGGCCATCTGCAAGGCATGGAGTCCCCAGGACACAGAAAGCCGGGCAGGGACCATGCCGGGCTGGGACGTGCGTTGGGCCAACTCAGGGGGGGTGACCGCTAACCAGGTCAGGCTGGGCATCTGGGCCAGGGCTTCAGGGTGGGTCCGTGGCGCTCACGGAGCTCCGAATGGGATCCAATGGGCTGGCTTTACTATGAAGAGAGGAGGCAGAGCAGGGCTGTTTTTTTCTGCATGCTCCTGACTGTCTTGTGTTGCTATGGCAACAGTTTTGCCTCTCTTCCTCCTTCTGACTCTTCTGGGAGCCGGTTTTTATTGGTCTGTTGTCCTGTCTTTTATGGCTTTAATTTCTCCTTTCTACTTGCTCTGAAATAAACAGTCGTAAACATGGGCACTGGGCCCAGGCTGGAGGCTGGCAGAACTTCACCTCTTCCTGGCCCCGGGCTCCTGTGAGGGGAGACGGGGAGAAAGGGGCAGGGGCCAGCCTGCCCCCACTCCCTGCTGCCCCCAGCTCTGGGAAGAGGGCATAGGCATCCCAGTGCCAGGCACACCGTGGGTAGTATCCTGCCTTGGTGCTAATAATAGATTTCAAGCATGGTGGAGAAGCTGGCTGATGTTTTTTCCTTTCATCTTCATGACTGTGGACACCTACGGCTGTCCCCACTTTGCAGATGATGAAACTCAGCTCCAAGCGAGTTGTATCCCTAAGGTCACACCGATGTTAGCGCAAAGTTAGTGCTCCATTGTTTTGAAGGGACCACGATGGAGCTGGCATCTCCCTTTAGGTGGGCTTTCTGGCCCTGTGCCCCCTGAACCCGGGTTCTGGGAGGCTTCTGGAAGGCATGCCCCAGTTTCCCGCTCCTCGGCGGGTGCTGCTGAACTCCCACGGAGGCCAGCTGCTGGGGACGGCCTGTCAGATTCTCTGTGCACCCTTGACCCCGAGTGTTGGGACCCAAGTTGAGAGGAGAGTGAGGCCACTTGTGACTTCCTGTTTGTACTTAGCGCGGAGAAGCATTCGGTTTGCTTTTACTCTTGGGGCCTAAATGCAACCGGATGAGTCAGGGACACTGAGAACCCAGCGATCCCGCCTCAGCCGGCCCTGGCTCAGAGCTCACCAGAGCCATCGGGTCACTGACTGTCAGCTGTCAGGGACCCTCTCCAGAAAAGCTACCCCTTCTCTTCCCTTCTGCTATGCCCTTCCTCACACACTCTCTCCCTTCCCACTTCCTCCCCTTTCTTCCTGCACCTTGCCCATGCTCTAGGCTTGTTAACAATAAGCTGAAAAAGCAGGAGGGTCACATGCAAGGACCAGGGAATCAGCAACCTCAAGGTCAAATGTTGCTCCTGCAGTCAATTCACTCATACGGGCTTCAGTTTCAGCCTTTAAAATGGGGACAGCATCTGTCCTAATGGCCCCCTTTGCTTGTTCTTGGAATGCAGTAGCTTATAGGAGATGCATCAACCTTGTCCAACCCGAGGCCTGTGGCCCATATGCGGCCCAGGACCGCTTTGAATGCTGCCAAACACAAATTCGTAAACTGTCTTAAAACGTTATGGGACTTTTCTGCGACCTTTTTTTTTTTTTTTTTTTTTTTTTAGCTCATCAGCTATCATTAGTATTAGTATATATTAGGTGTGGCCCAAGACAATGCTTCCTCTTCCCCTGTGTCCCCGGGAAGCCAAAAGCTTGGATACCCCTCGAGTACATAGGATCCTCATTCTATATTAGAAGAGATGCCAAACCACTGATTTAGGAAAAATTAAGCTGTAAAATCTCGGGGTTAGAGGTATTCTCTAGTCACCTTGTCCAGCCTTGATGTTGAATTTGTTTCTTTATTTATGTACCATAGATTCATTGAGCATCTACTCTGCACCAATTACAGCTGTGGGAACTGGGGACTTAACAAAAAATAAGAACGCTATTTCTGTTTTCAAAGAATGTAGCCTGGTGGTAAAGACGGACGTGGAAAGTGATCCTCATAACAGTCAGAGAGGTGGCTCGATAAGGAAGCAGGCAGGGTGATGTGGGGTCAGGGCTGCCCATTAAGGTAGAATCAGGCAGCCCACTTGGCAAGCCCTAGCCCAGCCCTCACAGTGATGGGGCGATTGCTGCGGAACCCCAGTCTGCTCTGGTGAGCAGGGCCAGGAGAGAGGCGTGTGGCAGGGAGCCAGCCCTGCCTTCCTTGCTGAGTTTTGATTCAGCCACTCATCATAGCTTCTGGTTCCTATTTCACTGTGGTCGACATCCTTTCTCGGGGACTGCTTGAGTTACCTGACAAGGCACCATGGCGAATGGCAAGAATGTGGATTTGGGAGTCAGACCTGAGTTCAAACTCCCACTGAGGGACTCAGTTCTCAAACCTGTAAAGTGGCAGTAATGATAATACGTGCCTTCTACCAAGTAAATGGTCTTCTGTATTTATAGGGTCTGGCCTGGAGCCCACTTCACAGTGGCCTCGCTGTTATTTAGTTATATCGATTAGAAAAAAGTTCTCCGTTACTAGTCCTTTGGGTCCTGTTAGAGCGGTGGTGGAAGCTCTTGGAGTGATTCTGGCCTTCAGAGACCCATCTATGATCTGGGAAGGTTAAGAATTGCCTCTGCTCAGATCCCTCACGCTGCTGCTGCATCTTGGAGTTATCGCTCACAGGCTACACTATGTTCTAATCCCAGGACACTGTGCAAGTCATCACTGCTTTTGTTTTCTCACAGAGGAAAAAAAAGGAAATGGCAGCAAATGCCCCGAGTTTCAGCATGTCACTACTGTGAGAGCGCTTCAGCTTGATCTAGCCCCACGTGTGTCTCTTTGCTTTAGCTGCCGTTGCTTTTGGTATCAAACCCAAAAATTCATCGCCAAGACGCTGCCTATGTTTTCTCCTAGGAGTTTCCTGGTTTCAGGAGTTAATTTTCATGTATGGTGTCAGAGAGGGGTCCAGTTTCATGCTTTTGCACGTGGCTGTCCAGTGTTCCCAGCACCATTGTATATTGTTGGCTTTACCATCAAAGAACACTTCAAAATGAATGCTTCATATTTTTTATTCTGGGCATGGTTAACTCACTTTTATTTTATTTATTTATTTATTTAAGTTCCCATGTATGTGTGTTTACGTTTTCTCAAATCATCAATACAATTTTTTGGCATTCATATAATTACCCCCCTTTTACAGTGAAGGACACCGGGAAAGGTGGGGTCACTTACACAGTGTCCCACAGTTAGTAAGTGGCAGGGCCAGAATGTAAAACTGGGTCCTGCTTGTTCTTTGTGCCATGATCCCCAGTCTTGTCATTTCCTTGGCTGGCATGTCAGTGACCTAAAATACTTGCGTTTGAGGAATGTGAGCTGATTTTAATGGGGGTGGAACTGGTCAGTGTTGTAACTCAGACTCATAGTAAATATTTAAAGACTTTATTAGGGTATCGCTCTCTGCACAGCATTAATGAGCTTTTTTTCTGCAGTTGGCTGAGGCTTCTTTCCTAGAAGTGATGAATCGGAGAGGAGTTTGACATGCCTGAGATAGAAGGAGATGTTTGATGATTCTAGAAGGAGCTTCCTTTGCACAAGAATGCATTGCTGGTTTGTTGCTGAAATAAATTGAACAGATTTTACATCTGAACCTGTGAATGGGAAGCATGACAGGCACGTCCCCAAGATACAGGGACGGGAGCCACAAGGCCAGAAAATGTGGGTGATAGGTCTTCAAACACAAGGGTGATTGGGAGTCAGGCAGGATAACATGTCTCGGAAGACAGAGGTATTGAAAAGCAGTTATGGAACTGCTCACGAACCTTTCTTGGGGAATTTAGAAGCCCATTTTGGTTGAAGCACCCCATTACCCCGGTAATTCCAAGTGCTGAAGGCGGGCCCCGTGTTTGCCAGCAGTGTGCTCTTCAGGTCTGCGCAGCCCTGCAGACAGATGCGATTCTACTCGCAATTATCTCAGGCCTGCGTCTGCTGTCTGCTTGTTTAATGACGTCCCTTTCTAATAAAAATTCCGTATGGCGTGGATAATTAGATCTTTAAAATGAAACTGGGGAATGCAGTGTCCCCAAAGAGTTTAATTGCAGTTTTATGATGGATCAAGCATAAAAATGAGATCACTCATTCATCCATTTAACAAATAAGTGCAGGGAAGGTTCTCACCCTGTGCTACCTGGGGTAAGACTCGGTGTCAATACACGATGGTCTCTGCTCACAGGTAGCTCTCTCATGCCACAGAGATACAGAGAACAAAACAGGTATTTAAGTGGAGCTTGGCCAGTGTCACACAGAGTGCAGTGTGCTGGGGGACAGGGAGCTGTCATTGTTCAGTTCAGGGCAGCAGAGTCCATTTTCTCCCACGTGGGTATTATCTGAAGTATAGCTGACATGTTGCAGGGACAGAAAATCACGTGGCCTAGACGGCTGACGACCCAGGCTGGCCCTCAGCTGTGCCCCTCGCAGCCTGGGGCAGAGCAGAGCGGGTCTGTACTTTGGTTTCACTGCTGATGAAATGGGAAGTTTGGACTTGATAACTTCTGCACCTGCCCGTGATTCCAATAAGCCTTTCCCTGAGTGACAGGTGAAGAAGCAAAAGCTGTCAGCGTTAGTCACAGGGTGGCCGGGTGGGGAGAGCCGAGCGTATTTTCAAAGAATCCTCTCAAAGAGCAGAGAAACCTTGCTTTTCCTCCCAGAAAGGGGACTGTGATCTGACTGAGCATCTGATAAATGATGGCAAGTCAAGGCCGACGACAAAAGGGAGAAACAAAAGGGACCAAGTGGCTCAGCCGAGGCGGGGAGTTGAGTCCCCAGCCTACTCCCGTGTTCTGGGGCCTCCGCAGGCAGGAGAGCGAGGGCGTGACCTCACAGATGCCGTGGTCACTGGAATGTGCTCTTGTTTTAACTTAATGTCCTTAAAAAAGATCGTTGGGTTTGATGAGTTCCAGGTTTTAGAATAAATTAAAGAGCACAGGAGCAATGATAAACACACGACTGCCTCAACTCATGGCCACGTGCTCTCATTGCCACTGGCAAACAGATGCAGGCCCTGCTGGTCACCATGTGAGCCTGGGCCCAGGCTCCTTAAGTGAAGAGGCAGCGAGCTGTGATTGGGGGGAGCACATAGAGAAGTGGGGGGACCCAGGATCTTCTACCCACACTGCCCAGCAGTCTGCACACTGATAATTTGTCCATCCCTCTGAGACGTGTGTTCCTCTGAGCTATCTAAGGTATTATCGGCAGGAATAACAAGCACTGAACCACTTTAAGCAATCTTCTAAAGAGCTTTTGACATAGATATGCCCGTTCTAGGGACGAGGAAACAAAGTCCAGAAGGTACTCGCATAACGTTGCCTCCTGAGGCAGACTGCTTAGCTGCCTTCCCAGCCTGGCCTCTCTGCAACCCCCACCCGGTAAAGGAGGGCTGTGCACATGTGGGAGGAGAGGGCATGGAATTAATAAGCATGTACTTTATGTAAAATCCTCATCTCCAAGAGCTACATGTGCTGCCACACCTTAACACCGGAGAAAAATAAAATAAAGCATAGCTGTGTTAGTGCTTCCCCGTGACCGGTACCGGTACCTGTGTTGGACTGATGTGCTTCGAGGGCATCTTCTGCTCAGTTCAGTTCATCACAGAATGCGACCCGGCAGGAATGAGTGGAGCCTTTGGTGTGTGCAGCATATGGCCTGGCTGTGCTGTGGAGCCCGCCCAATCGAGGCAGGTTGTATAGAACCTATTTTTCACAGCCCATCCTGAGACAGCTGGAGGTCGTGGGAACACAAGGGAACTCTAGTCTCAGCTGACACAGTGACAGGCTCATGTGTCATTAAAGCTGAAAGCACACTTTTGGTCTAATTCCTCTATTTGACAGAAACTGAGGTCAAGAGAAAGGTAGGTAGATGATAGATGATTGATGATAGACGATAGATTATAGATAGATGATATGATGATAGACAGATAGATGGATGGATAGATGGAGGGAGGGAGGGAGGAAGGAAGGAAGGAAGGAAGGAAGGAAGGAAGGAAGGAAGGAAGGAAGGAAGGAAAACTGAGAGAAACCAGAATCGTAGGCTTTTCCAAGCCTGGGCAAGAACTCAGCTTTGCAAAAGCTACACGGGAAAGCTGCAAAAGAAAGAACGGCCGTTCTTTCAGGCCCAGAGCTGTGAAATGTGCACCTAGAAGTTCTGTGAGATACTTCAGGGCTGTGGGCTGACTGCACATCCGGAAACCTGCAGACACGGGCTGGGATCCTGGCTTGCCCTTGGGCAAATTCTTTAGGTTTGTTAAATTTTCTAATTTATGAATTGAAGTCAATGATATGTGTGGCTCAGGAAGAATATTACAAATAATAAATAAATTAAACATATGTCAGTCTTTTTTTTTGCCTGGTCTTTGAAGATGATGTAGTTGAAAAGAGTTGCCAGTTCCTTTAGGCTCTTTATTGTTTTCAGTGGAAAACAAGGAACTTCTCTCTTTGACAGACACCTTCCTGGATTGATGCTGACCATGCCCCTCACATCTACTCTTCTGGACTTCATATTTCTAGCTTGTGAGCCTTTATTTCCTAGTTGAAATAAACTTGCCTATGTTTACTGGAGTGTGACAGGGATAATCATTCCAGTTAGCATCCAGCATTACATTCACTGTATGATCAATCTCTCTACCCTGACTCTTTTTTCTCATTGTATAAGAGTGTGTGTGTGTGTGTGTGTGTGTGTGTGTATTTTCTAGACTGTTGAGGTTTCAAATCTGTGCCCTTGAGTACCTTTAGAACTAATAAATGGGGTCATAAGCTATTTTCTGACATTCCAAAGAAGTTCAAAATCCAAAATGCTCTGAAACTTAAAAATTTTTTGTTTTTGTTTGTTTGTTTGTTTGTTTTTGTAGCATATTTAGAGGCAAAATTTGGCCTAGTAGTACCATTTACAGGCAAACCTGCAGGTTCAATGGTAGACCACCTTCACAAAACGAATATAGCAGTGAAGCAAGTCACAGAAACGTTTTGGTTTCTTGGTGTATATAAAAGTAATGTTTTCCCAGGGGTGTCCAATCTTTTGGCTTCCCTGGACCATATTGGAAGAAGAATTGTCTTGGACCACTATATAAAATACACTAACAATAGCTAAAAATAAAAAAAAAAAGTTGCAAAAAACTCTCATCATGTTTTAAGAAAGTTTAGGAATTTGCATTGGGCCGCATTCAGAGCTGTCCTGGGCCACATGCAGGTGGCAAGCTGCAGGTTAGACACTCTTAGTTTACATTACACCGTAGTCTGTTGTAATAAGTGTGCAATAACATTATGTCTAAAAGATGATGTATATACTTCAATTAAAAATACATTATTTCGGGGAAGCTGGGATGGCACAGCGGGTTAAGCACTCGCTTTGCAGCCCCGGAGACCAAGGATAGAATCCTACTTCCAGCCCAGGCGGACCCATGTGCTGAACTGGGATCCATGTGCTGAAATGCCCCCAGTTCAGTTCCTACCGGGGCCTATGTGGGAAGCTCCCAGCCCAGTTCCTGCCCTGCACAGCCCCGAGACCACCTATGGAGTGAAACTATATGGAAAACTAATGCTGTCAACTATGGAGACTGCTTTGGGCCCTCCCCCTTCTCTCTGTCTCACTCTGTCTCTCTGTCTCTCTCTCTGTCAAAAAACAATAAATCTTTTAAAAAATACATTATTCCTAAAAATGGTAAACATCATCTGAGCCTTTAGCAAGTACTAATTTTTTCGTTGGAGGGTCTTGCCTCGATGTTGATGGCTGCTGACTGATGGGTGGTAGTTGCTGAGGTTGAAGTAAGTGTGGCAATTTCTTAAAATAAGGCAACAGTGAAGTTATCTGCATCGATTGACTCTTCCTTTTACAAACAATTTCTCTGTAGCGTGTGATATGGTCTGAGAGCATTTTACCCACAGTGGAACTTCTTTCAAAATTGGAGTCAATCTTCTCAGACCCTGCTGCTACTTTATCAACTATGATTATAGAATATTCTAAATCCTTTGTTGTTATTTTAGCAATCGTCACGGCTTCTTCACCTGGAGTAGATTTCATCTTAAGAAACTACTTTCTTTGCTCATCCATAAGAAGCAAATTCTTATCCAAATCCATTAAAGGTTTGTCATGAGAATGCAGTAATTCAGTCATATCTTCAGGCTCCATTTCTAATCTAATTCTCTCGCTATAATATTTCCACCACATCTGCAGTTACTTCCTCTACTGAAGGCATGAACCCCTCCATGTCATTCATGAGGGTTGGAATCAGCTTCTTCCAAAGTTTTGTTAGAGTTGGTAGTTTGACCTCTTGCCATGATTCACCAATGCTCTTAATTAAGTCTAGGATGATAATTCTTTACAGAAGGTTTTAGATTTACTTTGCCCAGATCCATCAGAGAAATCACTATAAATGGCAGCTACAGTCTTATGAAGTGTACATCTTAAACAATAAGACTTGAAAGTTGAAAGTCCTTTTTGATCCATGGGCTGACAAATGGATGTTATGTTCTCAGACATGAAAATAGAATTAATCTCATTGTACATCTCTGTTAGAGGTGACCAGGTGCATGGACGATGTGAAATAATATTTTGAAAAGAATCATTTTTTCTAAGCAGTAAGTCTCTACATTGTCTTAAAATACTCATTAAGCCACGTGGTAAACAGATGTGCTGCCATCCAGGCTTTGTTGTTCGATTTATAGAGCACAGGCAGAGTAGACTTAGCGTAATTCTTAAGAGCCCTGGAGTTTTCGGAATGGTGAGTGAGCACCGACTTCAACGAAGTCACCAACTGTGCTGGCCTCTCATAAGAGAGTTGGCCTGTCCTTTGATGCTTTGAAGCCAGGCATTGAGTTCTCGCTAGCTATAAAAGTCCCAGATGACATCTTCTTCCAATTTGGCTATTTTGTCTACATTGAAACCCTGTTGTTTAGTGCAGCCACCTTCATGGATAACTTAGCTACGTCTTCTGGATAACTGGCTGCAGCTTCTACCTCAGCCCTTGCTGCCTCAGCGTGCACCTCTATAATATGTTATGGAGACGGCTTCCTTCCTTAACCCTCATGAGCCAGCCTCTGCTAACTTCAGACTTTGTTTCTGTAGCTTCCTTACCTCCCTCAGCCCAGAAGGAGGTGAAGAGTGAGGACCTTGCTCTGGATTAGGCTTTGGATGAAGGGAATGCTGTGGTTGGTTGGATCTTCTATCCAGATCACTAAATCTTTCTCCAGATCAGCAATAAGACTGGTTCACTTTCTTATCATTTGTGTGTTCATGGGAGTAGCACTTTCAATTCCCTTAAAAAACCTTTCCTTTGCATTCACAACAGGATGCTGAGCTTTCAGCCTCTCTTGGCTTTCAAAATGCCTCCCTTATATGCTTAATTATTTCAGGCTTTTGATTTAAAGTGAAAGACATCTGATTCATCCTATTACTTGAACACTTAACGGCCATTGTAGGGTTATTGATTGCCCTAATTTCAATATTGTTGTGTCTCAGGGAATTGGGAGCCCCAAGGAGAGAGAGAGCTGGGGGAATAGCTGGTCAGTGGAGAGCAGTCAGAATACATACAACATTTATCGGTTAAATTCACTTTCTTATATGGGCGTGGTTTGTGGTACCCCAAAACAATTACAAAGGTAACCTCAAAGATCACTGATCACAAGTCACCTTAACAAATAAAACAATAATTTAAAAATATGAAACATCGCAAGAATTTCCAAAATGCAACTCAGAGATACAAAGGGAGCAAATACTGTTGGAAAATGGTATCCATAGACTTGTTCCACAGAAGGTGACTACAACCTTCAATTTGTAGAAAACACAATATCTGGAGAGCAAGGTAAAGTGATATGCAATAAAACAAGATACGTTGCTATAGTTTTTATTTTTCCTGTGCTGGATGAATATGTTTTCTTCAGAAAGATGAGTGCCTCAGACCTCTTATATAAGATGGTATATAAGATGCTATATGTATTGTTTGGTACTATATTATTACCTTTCTAAAATCTGAAAATGTTTGATGCACATCTGAGCAGAGTTTCCAAGAAGGATTTGCAGACCTCCCTGTCAAAAAGCTCGCAGGAACTATTAGCACCTCTGGGGTTGGGGGTTGGAAAGACATTGGTTGGGTGGGACCCTCGAGAATCCCGCCTTTGGTGTGGTGTGATGATACCAAATGGTGACATAGCTCATCGTATACTCATCAAATTAAATGATCATGGCTTGGCACAAAACAGTAGCAACAACAACAAAAACACTCTTAAAATCACAAGTTCCTAAATTTCTTTGGGACAAAGTAATTTTAAAAAATTCCTCAGAGCTAAAAATAACCTGGAAATTTTTTATCTCTTGTGGTTTATAATGAAGTTTCACCATTGGCCTTTGGGGAGAAGGTAGAAGGGGGTTTACAGAGCCTACTCATCATTTCAGCCTTGTGAAGAGGAACCCGATCTTGAAGCAAGAGCTTGGGGAAGTGAAACGCCCTGGGCAGAGCGTGAGAAGATCCTGGTTCTTATCTCGGGTCTGTGCTTTGCTTGTTGAGTGAGCCTGGGCAAGTAGCGTCCCCTCTCCGGGGCCCTAGGAACTCATTTCTAAGTAACCAAATTCTTTCTCTCTTTCGCTCTTGCTCTCTCTCACTCTTGCTCTGAGGCTGGGGCGCCACAAGAACGTGAGAAGTGCTGAGCAGCCTGCCAGGCTGTGTGCTTGTAGCTTCCATCCAGCCTCCAGGTGGACTAGAAGGGTAAGAAAAGGCTTCCCGTGCTCTGCCATGGCTTCCTCCTGGCCATTCCTTTACTTCTCTCATAACACCCATCTTCTGATGCCTGGTGCTGGTGGGTATTATATGCATTCTGGCCCCAGTGCCTCCATCGATGCCCAGCAGGATTTCAATGAATGTGTAAGCATGACTTACCGGTGACCGTTGGCCTGAGTGCTGATAGCCATCGCCAGCAATTGCTCGGCATTATCAGGGCCACTGCTAAGGCCATAAGCATCTTAGAGGGGGTGTCAGGAAGGAGAGTGCAGTTTCCCGAGTATAGAGCACAGCGCCAGTGCCTGATGAGCCCAGGGAAGTGAAGCAGGCCTTGCTATATGGCCTGTGGCTTTGAGGATCAGGTATTGGCATGTAGAACTTTTAGGTCTTAAAGAGTGAAGATCAGCCTCTTTTTCTCTCTATCTCATTCTCTTTTTTTAATTGGTCTTTTTGAATTTTGGCTCAGTGTGTAATTCTGACTTCTGCCGGTGGAGAGTGTAATATTTCCTCCCGAATTGGAGGAGGTTTGGAAAGTCGGTGTCTGCCTCTCTGGGCCCTCAACCTGCTGCTCCAGGAGGTTCTCACTTCGCAGTAACTCAGATGGGAGCCAGGGGCCTGACCGGAGTTGAGGGGTCTCCACGGTAGAGAAGTGACCTTGAATTTTAGGATCCCGAGGCCCTCGCTTTGCACAGATGGGAGTTGTAAATTGGGTTGACGCCTGCACACACTGAGGTGTAGAGACCTGTGAGGGTGGCTGGTCCTTGTAATGAGAGAGTCCTGGACCGTGTGTGTGTGTGTGTGTGTGTGTGTGTGTGTGTGTGTGTGTGT
>PVKE010017864.1:0-30238 GCA_004027555.1 Craseonycteris thonglongyai
CACACACAAAAAAGGCAGAGAGCAAGGAAGAAAAGATAAGGGAGGAGATTCATACCAATGAAAGTGATGAAATCTGTGAGTACAAGACACTGGGGGGTTGGGGGGGGAAGGAAAGTACGTGGATGGGAAAGGGCATGGTGGCAGTGCTGGGGACTCCCCAGGCCAGCACTGACATCAGCAAGTCTCAGTCCTAGTTTTGTCAAATGTCTACCATCGGTCACTCTTTCCATCCAAATTGCCATCTACTACCCAACCCTAAGCCCAGACCATATAGTTTAGGTTTTTATTATGGCTGAAACCTACTTCTTTATAAAAAATACAAAAGGAGGGGAGATTTATTTCTATTGTCTGAGAGAGAGAGAGAGAGAAAGAGAAGGGGGAGGGCCCAGAGCAGTCTCCATAGTTGTACATCATCAGTTGTGACATGGTTTTATTCCACACAGGCGGATGTGGGGCCACACGGGGCAGGAAGCAAAAAGAGCAGTGAGAACCTTCACTGCTGAGCTATCCCTGTGGTTACCAGTTGCACCAAATTCAGCATATGAGGCTTGCATGGGTCTGGGCTGAGAATCGAACCCCGATCTCATGATTGTGAAGCAAGCACTCAACTGCTGAATTACCTCAGCATCCCCTGACACCTACTTCTGATACTAATTTCTATATAGGTTAGGTTCTCCTGAGGTGACAAGCAATCCCCAAAGTCTCATTCCCCAATTTCCCAAATCTGGATCATCTTTCCATGTGGTCTTTGCATCTCAAGGAGGCTAGAACAGACTTCTCTGCATGGTGAGGGCAGCAGGTGAAGGAGGCAGGCCTCAGTTCCCAAGCACTTACCATATCGTGCCTGCATCATGCTTGCTGATGTCCCATTGGCCAAAGCAAGTCATGTGGCGAAATCCAAAGTCAGTATGAGAGAGGACTGCTCGTGGATGCGGCTACTGGGAGGCCACAACTGTTAACAATCCACCATACACATGAACAAAATATCTCCCCGCCCACATGAGGCCTGAAGTGCCATCATTTACCTTGTAGACCTTTGGCCTAAGCATTGACCTTTCGGCTTGCTCTTTTAAAAATCAGGGATGGTTTTATTGTATATCCTATGACCCAGAAATCTCATTTCAAGGTGTATAACCAAGAGAAATGAGTATTTATGTTCACCAACAGCCATGCAAATAAATATACATAGCAGTTTTATTTATAACAGCCTCAAACTGGAAACAACCCAAATGCCCACCAAGAGAACAGATAAACTGACCATATAATACCCATACAAAGGGACACTACACCTCATTGGAGAAAGAAAAACGACTGCTCTGTGCAACAACATGGATGGATGTCCCGGGTAATGTTGAGTGAAAGGAGCCAGACACCTAAGAATTCATATTTTATGATTCTATTTATTGGAGGCACAAAAACAGGCAAAGCAAGTCTATACCATTGGCAGCGAGAATAAGAGATACCTTTGCGGGACTGTCAACTGAGAAGATGCCGAAGAAGCTTCGGAGACCGGTGGTGACGTCCTGTATCTTGATCCGGGTGATCATGGATCTATACATGTGCAAAACGCCTGTACACTGAGGACTGGTGGATTTTACTGTAGGTCCGTTCGATCGGAATTGTTTTCAAAGTCCAAAATTAGAAGTGGACAAATGTTTCCGAGTTTGGCTGCTCCGCACAGGTGGCAGCGGGAGGGGGTGGCCTAAGGAGGGGTGATAGGAAGGCCTGTCCCAGGCCTTCTCGGTTTCAGAAGCCAGCAGGGAACAGATCATACTGGGCTCCAGGGGGGATATTTAGGGCTGGGGCCCAGGAGCCGTTGCCCTTTAGGCTTTTCCTGGGGGAGAGAAATGCTTTGCAGAGCCTTTGTTCTGGGAGTGGATCGAGGAAATAAGCTGGTAAGGAACAACCAAAACAATAATAACAGACAGAATAAAAATGGGTTTCAAATCTCAGAGCAAATGTAGGTACCCGGAGACTCAGCCTGCAGACCGCTGAGTAAACCAGGAGCAGGAAGTGGTCCCAGTGGCAGCCTGCTCTGTGATGCCTGGGGCGGGGCGGGGTGGGGGGAGGGGATCCCCGTGGGGAGTGGGAATGGACAAGGACTTGGCTGGTTACTGGGCTCGGTCACGCACTCTGCCAAACCCAGGGAACCACCCCCAGGGCGGCCCCTCAGGCTCTTGGGCCCTTAGCACATATCCCCCACCACTCCTGACTCCCTCCCAGAAACTGAGGTTCAGGACCAGAGGGCAAGACCGCACAACAATGGAACGGAAACCCTTGTCAAAGAAGGAAGATTCTAATTGGAGCCCGAAATGCTCCAGAAAGACTATCTTTCCAATCCCCACTGCACAGGACTAACAACTGCTCCGCCCAACAAACCCTCACCGCCCTCTCCTCCACCCATCTGCACACCCCCCCTCCAAACAGTCTGACTTGCATAACTTGTATCACTCCATTAAAAAGTGGATGCTCACAGATCCTTCCAGCATACTCCAGGAGCGAGGCCAAAGGCTCCCTGAGCCTCCTCTGTTGGTTGTTCTCGTGAGATCTTGAGGAAAGGGGGTCAGAGTGGGTATGTGAGGGCCAAGTCCATGAAGACCTGCTCATGCCAATGTCTTCAGATGACTTTGTCTCTGGTCAATAAGGAAAAGGCTTCTCTTCCCATCGTGCCCTTCCTTGAGTGTCCCTAGTGCCCTCCAGCTGTCCCTGGCCTCTCGGGACTTCTCCCCTGCTTCTGCCACAAGGGCCAGGCTCTATGTCTACTGTGTGCTGAGATCATCCACCCTCCCAGCCCCAGACCCCACTTCGTTCCCGAATGTGTTCATCAGATGTAGGGAAAGCCCAAACCTATGCGAACGTGTCTGTCTTTGACCATGAGTCTGTTGGAGGCTCCACGCCTTAGCCAGAAGGCTGGTGGACAAATGCTGGGGAGACTCCTCAATTCCCACCCCTTGAGTGGCTGCCTACATTGAAAAAGGAATCGCGCTCCCTTGTATTTTTATTTTCTTTTTTGAGAGAAGGTGGCGGGAGGGGGGAGGAGGGCCCAGAGCAATCTCCATAGTTGCCCGTCATTAGTTGTGACATGGTTTCGTTCCACACAGGTGGCTGTGGGGTCCCCCGGGGCAGGAACCAAACTGGGGGCCTCCCGCATGGGAGGCGAGAACCTTCACCACTGAGCCATCCTGGTGGTTACCAGTTGCGTTGCAGTTCAGCACATGGCGTTGCACGGGCCCAGGGCCAGGAATCGAACCCCGGACTTCACACTGACGAGGCAAGCACTCAACCACACAGCTATCCCAGCGTCCCCTGTCTCCCTTTTCAACTTTAGTAAAGTGGATTCTTCTTGCTAAAGGCTACGTACTCGCTGAGTTGCAGCTTTTAGAAAATGAGGCCATTGTGGGGCTATTTCTGAGGGAAAGAAAAACGGGCGGGGCCGATGGCAGCCCTGTCCACCTCCCACAAGAATTGGGCACCATTATTTTTACATCAGGGAAAATTCCATCTGCGATTTCAAAAGCAGCTGAATCTGGCTTCATCTTCTGCCAAAGACACGCTGTGGGGAGAAGGTGAGAGTTTAATTCTTAAAGACAGTTCAGGCAGGTGACTGAAAGGAAGTCCCGAATGAAGACGACTTGGCAGCACCTAGGGGGGCTTTGCCAGGGGAGCTCCCGCACTGAGGGGATCAGCTTCGGGGTACAGGAGGGGAGGAGAGAGGCCTTGTGATGGCATTGGGCTGACAGCACAGACACCCCCAGGAAGGGGTGAGGAAAGGTGGGATTCTTGGTAGTTTTAGAGACCAGTTTACAGGAAAAGAACCACTGTCGGGATGGCTCAAACAACGGAGTTTTATTTTACCACAGTTCTGGAGGCTGGAAGTCCAAGATCAAGGGGTCAACAGGGTTGGTTTCTCCTGAAGCCCCTTGGCTTGTACGGGGGGCGCAGGGGGGGGTAAAAAACCCTCAAATTTCTTTATTAAAGAATGTGCATTTATTCTTACAGGTTTGCACTTCAGTCACCTTCAAAGTCCTCTCCATGTGATGCAACACACCTATCAAGATGCTTTTTCCACCACTCAGAACAGTTTTGGAACTCGTTGATTTTGATACCTTGTAGTGCTTCGGCCATTTTCTTTTCTTTTTTTTTTTTTTTAAGATTTATTTTTATTGTTTTTGACAGAGAGAGAGAGAGAGAAAGAGAGAGAAAGAGAGAGAGATACAGAGACAGAGAGAAGGGGGAGGACCCCGAACAGTCTCCATAGCTGCACATCATTGGTTTTTCCACATAGTTTCATTCCACAGGTGGGTGGGGCTGCACAGGGCAGGAACTGGGCCGGGGTCTTCACCCCGGTGAGAACCGAACTGGGGGCACACCCCAGTTCAGCATATGGGTCCGCACGGGCCAGGGCCGGGACTCGATCCTCGGTCCTCAGGGCTGCAAAGTGAGCGCCTAACCCGCTGAGCCATCCCGGCTTCCCCATTTCTGTTTCACCCCTTCCATGTCAGCAAAACATTTCCCTTGGAGGACTTTTTTCATCCAGGGAGACAAACAAACAAACAAAAAAGTCACTTGGGGGTCAAGAGTGGGTGAACAGGGAGGGTGGGGCATGGGAATCGTGCCGTTCTTGGTCAAAAACTGCTGAACACTCAGCGCGGTGTGAGCAGGTGCGTTGTCATGCTGCACGTTGTTCCTGTAAATTGCCCGTCATGAAATGGGCAAATGCGTTGACAGAGTTTCCAACAAAAATTCACTGCAACGAACGCAGCCTCTCACAACCACACCAGCTGGTACACGGATGCAGATGGGTTTCTAGAACACTCGCCTAGTGGGGGAAGCCTGTCCTCCAAGGGGCCCGCCCGCTAGAAGATAATGCCAGGTTTTTGGGGGGTCCCTTCATAGAGGGCCCACTTCTCCCTGGGTCCTCACACGGTCGTCCCTCTGTGTGTGTCTGTGTCCAGATCTCCTCTTCTTATAACACCCCTGTGACCTCATTTTAACTTAATTACCCTTTTAAAGACCCTATCTTCCAACATAGCCACAGTCTACAGTGCTGGGGGTCAGGGCTTCAATGTATGAATTTGCAGGGAGACACAATTCACCCCTGACACCAGGGCAGGGTTTCTCTTTTGCTTCTGCCATTACCGCGTGTTCAAACCCCAGTCAACACAGTTCCTGGGCTGGGAGAAGCTGCAGCATTACGCACCGTGGCTGCCCTCCCCCCAGGCTCCTCTCTGAGGAAATTCTCCTCAGCATCCAACAAGTGCCGACTCTTCCAGGAAGTCCTCCCTGAGTGCAGAGCTCACATGGAGCTTCCCCTTTGCTGAACTCCAGTGCACTGTAAGGACCGTTTGGGCCCAGCTCCCTGTGTTCTGAGTAGAAATCTGCTTTCTAAGTCAGATCTTTGAGGCTAGGCAGGCACGCGCATGTGCATGCACACGCGCGCACACACACTGTCAGTATCCACTTCCTCCCTTTCCCAACCAGGCAGTTCAGGGACGTGGGACTGATTACAGCCTGCTCCAGGAATCAGCCTGATTGGTATAATTAGAGGATACACATGGCCTAATTGGTCCAATCAGAGTGAACGTCAGGACTTTTGCTGGGAATGCTGGGAATGCTGAGACACAGTCTCTTTTCTGGGCAGGCTTTGGTTGTAGGAAAATGCAAAGCTTAGTGATACAATGGCTATAACTAAGGCAGCAGGTGGGGGGTGCAGTCAGGGTGCTAGAAGTTGCAGAGATTTGGATGTGGGCAGGGAACAGGCACTATGTACAGCCATTGAATCCCATCCAAAGAAAACAAAGCAAATAATGAGTAGTGGTATCCTATTTAGGTCCTAGATCAAGTCATACCTGAAGTAGGTTACCCCAGGCCATTTAATAACATACACCAATAAATTCCCCCTCTTGCTGACATTGGTTTCAGTTGGGTTTACAATGGAAAGATCACTAAACAATACAGTTTCTTACAGATCCTGCAAACAGCCTAGCCCATAAGAGCAAGGACGTGCAATAAATACTACGGAATCACAAGGTCACAACCTATCAAGGCTTTGTAGATGAGGAAACTGTGACCAGGGCTAACAGGATCTGCCAAGTCTTGTGGCCAATGAGTGCCTAAGCCTGGACGACAGCCCAGGTCTCCAGTCGAGTGCAGTTCCCACCGCACCAGAAGGGACGAAGGCCACTGTTCCTCCTGTCCTGCCCCCCAAACTTCATCCCTGGGAGAGAGGAAGGGGCCACAGAAAGCCATTGCGAAGCCGCAGTGCTCTCAGCCCCCCAAACAGGGAGACTTGGTTGCAAGCCAGGAGGCCAGAGGAGATGTAAGGCAGGAAATTGAGCGGCTCCGTGTCAACCACATGTGCCAAGTCACCTGGGGGCTGTGAGCAAGAAACTAGAGCAGAGCCAGGGAGCAGCTGCCAACCCAGGCAGCAGGCATGCCAGTGTCCCCAGGACCCGGGAGGGCCCCGTCATGCTCCAAAGAGCCCTCTGGCCTCAGGAAGGCTGTCCCCAGGTGAAACGGTGGGCTTACCAAGCAGGAGCAGAAAGATGGGGTTCCTGGAAGAGAAGAGTCAGACATTCAACATAGACAAGTGCATATGACCATCTACATAGCAATCAGATGGGATTTTCCAGGCCAGTTGGCATTTCAGTCAATGAACTTCAAGCTCCAGAAGCCATCTTGGGCCATGAAGTGATTTGGGGAAGAATAGCTGAATCAGTTATTTATTGCTGCATAACACATCGCCTCAAAACTTGCTGGCTTCAAACAACAGCATTTGAGGGTTGTTGTGGTTTTCTTATGGTCCTGAGGATGGACTGGGCTCAGCTCAGCAGTTCTTACTCTGTCGTGTGTTTGTGGTCAGATGATGGCTGGGGCTGACATCACCTGAAGGCTTTCCTTACTTGCATGGCAGGTGTCTGGGCTGGGAAGACTCAAACATCCGGGGGTGGGGGTGGGGGGGCCACAATACCTGTGGCCCCTCAGGAATTTCTCTCCAACATGGCAGCTTCAGGGTAGCCAGGGCTCCATGAGGGAGATGAGAGTGAGAGTGAGAGAGAGCGAGAGAGAGAGATCCAGATGGAAGCCGGATCAGCTTTTGTGACATAGCCTCAGAAGTCACGCAGCACCACCTCTGACCCATATTCAAGGAGAGGGGACTTCGACTCCACCTGGTTGACAGGACTGTGGAAGAATATGCAGACACGTTAAAAAACGAGAAAACACGCAAAGGAAATCAAAGGAAGTAGAGTGCAAACAGTAAGTGCCTATGAATGAAATCAATGAACGAGTAAGTGCAGGACATAAACAGACAAGAAAACGTCCCCAAAGCTAAGGCTCTCAGATGTGGCCCAAGCACCCCAGCCAGCCTTAGGCCACGTTATGAAAAAGCCCTTTGTCTTAGGGACCGGTCTCTTTTCCTCCCCGCTCCCTGTGCTTTTCCTCCTCTTTGACCCCACCCCCTTCCTCCACCTCCCTTCCCTCTCCTCCCTCTCCTCTCCCCTTCCTGTTTTCCCCCTCCTCCTCAAGTACATACTCTTAGCATCCCCTTCCCAAAGAAACGAGGAATTTTCTGATGCCCGACAGAGAAAGAGAAAATCCATTCCGCCATTGATCCCAAGTCCTCGCAGGCCTGGTGCATGTGGGCCCAGCGCTCTGTCCATCCTTCTTCCCCCCTTGCCTTTGCCACCCATGCTCCTGTCCCCTTGCCATTCTTGTCCCCTCCCTGCCTTGGCACATGCTGTCCCTTCTACAGAGATGCCGTGTCCCTCTCCTGTTCTGGCCAACTCCTACTTGTCACTCACCAGCCAGCTCCAATGTCCCTTTCCCTAGGAAATGCCCCCATCTGAGCCCTTCCTGAGTGCTCCCAGAATCGCGTGCTCCCCTTTGTTGGATCCTCATCCCACCGGGTTGGAACAGTGCGCATGCACCCTGAGGTGCGGCCGTGGTGTGCTATCGTCGCAGGACCTCTGAGAGCATGCCTTTCCCTGGAGTATAGCAAGGACTAACCCCAAAAGAAGGTGTGACCTGTGTTCTAATACCTGGGTAAGCGCATGCCTGGCATCAGTCAGATCCAGGCAGGTGGGCAGCCCCTCTGTTGTGTCTGGGCTCCAGGAGGCCTGGGTGTTCCTTGGGCTGGTTCCCTAGAATATATATGACGGTTTCTTTCTTTTTTTTTTTTTTTTTTATTTTATTGTCTGAGAGAAAGGGGAGGGCCCAGAGCCGTCTCCATAGCTGTCCATCATTAGTTGTGACATGGCTTCATTCCACACAGGTGGGTGCGGGGCCACGCGGGGCAGGAACCCAACCACGGGCCTCCCACATGGGAGGAGAGACCCTTCACTGCTGAGCCATCCTGGCAGTTACCAGTTGGACCACAGTTTAGCATGTGGGTTTGCATAGACGGGGGCCGGGATTTGAACCCCAGACCTCATGATTGCAAGGCAAGTGCTCACCTGCTGAGCTATCCCAGCCTCCCTGAATTTGAGTTTTGAACATGTTTGAACAATGGCTTTTCCACTCTTTCCCTGGACACTTCTGTGATCGATTGTAGTTTTCAAATATGGCCTCAGCATACTTCCCGCCCCCTATGCTCTTCCAGAACCTTTGCCAGCCCCCGCCCCCTTGAACCTGGGTGGGTTAGGGACCCATAGCACACAGTAGAAGTGATGCTGTGTGGCTTTCAGTGTTAGGTCATCAAATGCAAACCGCTTCTCCATGGCTCTCTCCTGCTCTCTCCTTACGACACTCGCTGTTGGAACCCAGGAGCCCTGCTGTGAAGCAGCCCAAGCCACATGGAGAGGTCATGTGTAGGTATTCGGCCAATAGCCCCAGGTAAGGGCACAGCTGACAGCCAGCATCAACTGCCAGACATACGGGCAGGCCAGCCTCCCACCGGCATGCATGTGCTTTGCCTGACGAGCAGGCTCCCCCAGTGTGCGCAGCAGCGGACAAGCCCCGGGCACAAACCGAACAACACAGATGCACGCTTCACGCTTTGAGTGCCATGCTGTCATTGTGAGTTGAGTGAAGGCCCTCATGGAACCGTCCAGCACATCCACCGCGGGAGGTGGAGGTCGCGCCACAGGGAAGCCAGGGCACCAGAGCCAAGGGATCCCCCCAAGTCTCTAACCCCTCTGTCTCAGTTTCCTCATATGCCAAATGCAAATTGTAACAGGGCAGTGGCGAGGTTAAACGTGACAGCCCATGCACAGCTCCATAAATGGGGCACATAGGAAGTGTGCCATACCTGGTCGCCTACTGGGAAGGAAAACGCTTCCGAGATCCCACTGACTTCTATAAATCTATTGCAGAGTGACTGCCCTTGAGAGCCCCGATGCCCAAATGCGAGCTGCAGGTGCATGAGACACAAGGGGTGCTTCGGAATTCTGAACACTTGGCCTCTGATGCCCTGGACTTGGAACGTTGATTTTATACAATAACATATAGAGAACGGGGAGGCGTGAGAGCAATGTTCCTGCCCCAGGAAAGGAAATAAAGGTGCTACATGTTTGAGAGGTTGGCTGACCAGTAGAAAGGTCTCCATGCTAACTGGGGCCAGAGACAGGCCTGAGGCACAGACTGTCCTGAGAGGGCAGGGGGAGGGAAGGAAAGAGGCTGGGGCCTTGTTCCACCGCAGCTTGCAGGGGGACCCTGCAGCGGAGTCCAGCCTCTCAGCTTCCCTGGGCCACATTGAAAGAATTGTCTTGGGCCACACGTAAAATACACTAACGTGGGGAAGCCGGGATGGCTCAGTGGGTTGAGTGCTCGTCTTGCAGCCCTGGGGTCCAAGGATCAAGTCCCAGCCCCGGCCCGTGTAGACCCATAGGCTGAACAGGGGTGTGCCCCCAGTTCGGTTCTCACCGGGGCAAACTTCCCATGCGGGAGGCCCCCAGCCTGGTTTCTGCCCTGCACAGCCCCACGCCCACCTGCAGAGTGAAACTATATAGAAAACTAATGACATACAACTATGAAGACTGCTCTGTGCCCTCCCCCTTCTCTCTGTCTCTCTCTGCCTGTCAAAAACAATAAAAACAAATCTTTAAAATACACTAATGCTAACAATAGCTGAGGAGCTTTAAAAAAAAAGGTTGCAAGAAAATCTCATGCTGTGTTAAGAATGTGTGTTGGGCCACATTCAAAGCCGTCCCGGGCTGCAGGTTGGACACGCCTGGTCTCGAGAGAAGGCACACATTTAGCATGGAGCTGCAAAGGTCAAGTGGCCACAGATAAATGAGATGCCTCGGCAGGGGCCCCAAAGGTGGCCCAGGTTCTGCATACCCCAGCACAGTGGAGAGAGCTCCCGAGAGCCCCTGCAGCACCCAGAAGGGCTGACTGAAGGGGCCCCCAGGGGCATGTAGAGGAGCATCATGCAGGTCACATCCCAGGGGACCTCTGGATCCAAGACCAAGGCCACCCAGGACATCAGGGTTCATGTTTTCCAGTCCAAGAGGGACAAGCACAACTGGTCCAAGGCCAGCAAGCCGAGTGGGTGGGGCCAGGAAACAGGGCAGCATGGGGACACATGTCCCTTGCCCAATGCCAGGATGGCATATGGCTCTCTCCTGTCCTACCCCACCCAGGGCCACAGCTCACACCAGGGCAGAAAGGACAAGGGATAGCATTAGCCTCAAAGTAGGCTGACCAGACATCGCATTTGAAACAGGACAGAAAACAACAGTCCTGTCCCATTTCCAATGGGATGTCTGGTCAGCGTAGTCTCACTGGACTAAATTCAAGGTGTCAGGAGGCTGACCAGACGTAACGTGTGACACGAGACTGTGCCATTGTTCTCTGTCCCGTTTAAATGGTATGTCTGATCAGCCCAGCTCAGAGTGACCACGATTTCAACCAGAAGTGACTGTTACTTTGACTTGGCAAGTTCGAATTGTCCACCATCAGCAAAACCAGGGGCTCAAGAGCCCGGGTAAGACTGCAGTTTGGGAGGAATAAAGAAACGGTGCATCTTAGCCCACCTGAGTGTCAAAGGGCTAGATCCTCAACCCACTACATACGTCTTTCCTCAATCAAGGCTTGGGAGTAACAAGAGAAAATGAGGTCAGAACAGTTTCCACATAAATAATCCAGCTGACAAGTTGTGACTTGCTCTCCAGGGTCCCGGTCCCCGCTGGAGACACACAAACGAGAGGGGGCAGGGCAGGAGGAGGAGGACCTCGGAGTCTGTCCAAAAGAAGACAAACGTGCGGTCTTCTCTTTGGATCCTGCTGGCTCTCTCAACAGCTCTTAATTACCAGCAATCAGCTCTTAATTACCTACAACAAGAGAGACCAGGGAACACACAGATAAATGAAATCCATAGATAATCCCCAAACCCCAATTTGGTCGATAACATCACGCAGCTTCCCCGAGTAACCTCTTGCTAGGACTCCTGATCTCCCGGCAAGTGGCAGCAAAAAAGGATCCCCAATTTCCTCTCCTCCTCTGTCCTCGCCCATGACACCTCCTGACCATACAGGGGAGAAGCCGGTGGGCCCTAAAGAACGCCCAAATGGATAGTCTTGCCTCCCTTTCTTGGGAGGCAGCTGCCAGGTCCCCTGGCCGGCTGCCAGGCTCCAAGCCCCCTGGCGCTGGACTGTTTGCAGTGTCTGTTTGCACAACAAACGGGCCCGCTGGCTGTGAATGCAAACCATCTTGCGGGACAGGAAGGGAGGCGAAGTTCCAGGGCAAGGGCCTGTGGGACCACAACTCTCCCAGGAATGCTGTGGGCCACCACGTGTCCCACAGGCCTAAGCACTTCTCTGTCCACCCCTGAGGCAGGAGAGCCCTTCAGAACAGGGGACAGAACTCAGGCAGGTTAGAGGCTGCAGCGACAGCAGGAATGCAGGAAAGGTGACACATCCGGGAGACTGCTGGTCTCATGACTTTGCCCTAGTCAACGATTCTTCAGTATTGTCTCCTCCCCAGACGGGGCATGCACCTCAGGCCCCGTGCCTAGACCAGCAGAACCCTGCCAAGCGGCCTGTTCTGCTGAAAAACAGAACGTCTGGTGGTCATCACTGGGGTAAAAATGTTCAGTTGTAACCCAAGGGCACCAGAACTTGTGCCCAGGATTAATTAAAAAGAAAAAATCGAGGGCAGGGGCTCCCAAGAATTAACAATACCCTCCGCTCAGCCCCCTCCCTGCCCCTGCTCCCGGGCCCCAGCCCCCTCACCCCACACCCCCCCAGCGATGATGGACAAGCTATTCGTCAGCAGGGGTCCTTTCAAGTCCACAGGAGTAGAGAAAGTTGAACCCAAACGCCAGCATTGCTCGCCCTTTTCCGATTTTTCTTTTTTCCTGCAATCCAGTTAACACAGTGGACAAACCAATCCTCACTCCCGCAGGCCTCGTTAATGAGCCTGCAGTAGCAAATGTGCTTCGTTATTGCTGGAAACCTGGAAGCAGCACGCTCCCCACCAACGTGCAAATACCACACAGAAAGGTCCTGCTCCCCTCCCCCTCCGTTCTCGGGCTCCCGCCTCCCCCAGTGCTGTGCACGCAGCTAACGCCTACACTGAAGCTTCCAGTGCCCGCATCTTGCTGGGCAGCTCGTGCAGAGTCTCAGCCTGCAGGGCCCCCCCAACCGGGCCCAGGCCTTCCCCATCCCCCTTCCAGCTTTCTCCCCAAGGGCTAGCTGGAAGCCTAGCATTCGGCTGGCCCGCATACCTGCTTCAACACCTGCAGATCGGGGCCAGACAGGGCACTGGACGGGCCCAGGTTGAAGAGGAGACTAAAGAAGGCTCAGAGCTCTGAGGCCACAGTGTGGGGACAGCCCCGTTGTGGCTTCACCCCAGGCTGCGTCCCGGCCCTGACCAGGTCACAGCCCCCCTTCTGCTCTCTAAATGGGCATTCATGTGGCCAGTGCTAACTCGATTTGATCCCAGGGAGACAGGAAGCATTTTTCTCCAATCCTTCACTTCCGTCTCCCCTGTGATAGGGACAGTTGCTTCTTGCATCTTATGAGGTCAGGTTTTCAGATTTTCTGGCCTTAATGACTCACTTAATGACAACGTGAGTAAGAGGTAGGCCAAGACAGAGAGGGGAAAAAACGCAGGCTCCAAGTACACAGCGGTTTCCTACCCTCCAACACCACCAACATGCTTCCCGGAGGTCGTTATGCTTATCTCCTGTCGCCTGGTGACCCAAGACACCTGAGGGCCACAGGGCACAGCAGGCAAGATCCGCCACCAGCCCTTCTCGCCAAATGATGCGGCAAAGTTTTGAGAAGGAAAAAGAAGAAAACAGAGCAAGAAAGACAACATTCGATTTCCCCTGTTGAGGTGGCTGACATCACAGTCTCTGCCAAGCAGAAATTGCCTGCCTTTCTCCAAGCCAGAGTTCTGGAGCTGTTTGCTGATTATTTCAATCAGCCTAATAACGTGTACGTTTGAGACAGCTGCCTTGGCGGTTTGGAGAGTTTGGCTTTTCTCCTGGCTCCCGCAGAAGCATGATTTTCGTTCCCTGAAGTTCACGTGCAGCTAGGGGAAAAGGGCTTGGATGGATTTCCCAAGCCCCAAATATAACTATCTGGGAATTGGGTTCTAGGTCCAGCAGTCTTTTCACATTGGCCAGATGGGAGGTCCCGCCGCCGTGTTGAGCTCCGAGTGTTCAAATTGTCAGACGATTTCCCCACTGACACTGGGAACCGGCTCAGTGTGAGTTCTTTTCATTCCTGCCTGCAGTCCTCGGGCCTCGGCGCCCCATGGGGTGCACTGGGTATGATGGTTCCCCTTGCAGCGTGTTACTTCATGCCAGGCCTGTGTGGAGAGGTTGCCAGCAAGGCCACAAACCTCTATAAGGGCAGAGAGAGCGTGCAGTGCTGCCTGCCACGTGCAGCAGAGCCCAGAGATATGAATGCAGTCCACTGGGCCTCCTGAACTCAAGGTGGCTCTCAAGGTACCCAAGGTTACAATAAGGTTCCTATCAGGTGGAACAATAAAAATTTAGAACGGCGTCAGAGAAAAGTAACCAACCTATTACAGAGAGCTACATTTATTAGAATAATAAGTCGCACATTTTGCCTGCCTGCTAAGAGCGGAAGCCATGCCAGGTGTTTTTGCATACATTACCTCATTTAATCCTCCCAACGAGCCACGCAGATATTACCGTCACCATTGTCATTGCAGAAATCTGGGAAACCCTCCTGTGAGTTCATTTCGTCGGCAATTGCAAATGTTACCTTCTCTGGGCCTATTTGTTTCTAAAACACATAACAATCCTAAATAATGCTTAAAAGATCATGATCTGGGGATGCCAGGATAGCTCAGTGGTTGAGCGCTTACCTTGCCATCGTGAGGTTCAGGGTTCAATTCCTGGACCGGCCCATGCAAACCCATGTGCTGAACTGCGGCACAACTGGTAACCGCCGGGATGGTGGCGAAGGTTCTCGCCTCCCATGTGGGAGGCCCCTGGTTCAGTTCCCACCCCGCGTGGCCCCACATCCACCTGCGTGAAATGAAACTCTGTCACAACTAATGATGTATGACTATGGAGACTACTCAGGGCCCTCCCTCCTTCTCTCTCTTTCTCTTTCTCTCTCTCTCTCTCTCCTCTCAAATAATAAAATAAATCGTTTTTGGGTTTTTTTACCGGTAATCATGATCTTTGGGGGAAATGCAGGAAGAGGTGCACTTCCTCTTTGCTGTAACTGACGGAAAGGGACAGATGAGATGAAAGGGCAGCCTATGGTGACAGATGCTGTGAGCTCTGGCAAAGAGCAGCCCTCTCGGGGCTCCTCACCGCTGTCTGTACCCACCTCCTCACTGTTTGGGGAAGCACCCTCATGTTTTCCTTTTTGTGGCTGTTCTGTCCCTGTTGGAAGTTTCCTTCTGCCAGCATTGTATCCATGCACAGGTTGCTTAATATCTTTCTTTGGGGCTGCAAAACATCACGAGCCTAAGTGTCCTGAATATTTCCTGATGTTCATTATCCTGCAGGTTGGCAGTAAACGGGAAAGTGGCCGTCAGTGACCCTGGACAAGCCCTCCGTGCACGGCCCACTGCAGGGAGCAGAACATCAATCAAACATCTCTGCCCTGGACTTCCCCGAGCTCACAAAACCTACCACCAAGCAGACAACTGTGTCCTGCCCTCACTGAGCACACAGAGCCCTCCTGGCAGAAGTCACTGACAGGGCAAGGTTAGAGCTAGGGGACTGGCCAGCCCCCTAACAGCTACCCCAGACCACAGGCCCCCAGAGGTGCCTCCCTCATGGCTCACACCTTACAAGGCCACAAACATATTTTGATGATACAGTCAGTGCTGAAAGCTTTGAGAAACTCGACTTTTAGAACGACTCAGAAGGAATTAACAGACCACACGAGAAACTTCACGTCATTGCATTAAGCTGAGTGTCATGTTTGCCCCGCCTCTGAAGTATTACCATTAGTCCTAGAGTAAGGTGACCAGACGTCCCGCTTTTGGCGGGACAGCCCTGATTTTTAACAATGTGTCCCGCGTCCCGCGGCGTTTTCAAAAAGTCCCGATGTTTGGAAAGAATGCACGACAAGCTAGGGAACGGCGGGAGATAGACCACATTTTTAATCAAGAACCCCCCCCCCCCCCCCCCCCCCCCGGTCAATGGTGTCCCACTTTACCAATGGTAAAATCTGGTCACCTTATCCTAGAGTACAGGTAATCTATTTGGGAGGTGATCCCAGGAAATACAATTGCAGGAGTGGCGAAAGTGAAATTAGGAAGGGGAAAAAGAGGGGATGCCGGGGCAGCTTGGTGGTTGAGCGCTTGCCTCACAATCAGGAGGTCAGGGTTCAATTCCTAGCCTGACCCTGGCAACCCATGTCCTGAACTGTGGTGCAACTGGTAACCGCCCAGATGGCTCAGTGGCGAAGGGGCTCGCCTCCCACGGGGGAGGCCCCCAGTTCAGTTCCCTCCCTGCACAGCCCCACATCCACCTGTATAAAGTGAAACCCTGTCACAACTACCGATGTGCAACTATGCAGACTGCTCTGGGCCCTCCCCCTTCTCTCTCTCTCTCTCTCTCTCTCTCTCTCTCTCTCTCTCTCTCTCTCTCTCTCATTTTCTCCCAAACAATAAATAACATAAACTTTAGAAAAGACAGGGGGAAAAGACAAAAAGAGTGCATTAATAAGCAGATTCCCACCGTAGAGACCCCTTTGGAGACCACGTAAAACACATTCAGAATTGTCCCACCGAGTTGTGATGAAACCGAGATACTGGTCAACAGATACTGGTCAATTATCTCCCCTGACTCACCGGCTGAGAATCCCTCCCAGGGTGTTCCTGCCCCAGCATTTGTCCAGCCAGGATCCCACCTGCCAGCCACTGAGAAGGGCCTTCATCCCCTTCTAAGACCAAACACCCCTCTGGCAGAGATAGACAGGAAGCTATCTGCAGGGACAAAAACTGTCAGCAGGGGCCTCTGGGGTGGGCCGCGGGCGCATAGGCCCCCCGACGGCGCCTGCTCCAGATCTAGATAACTTCTGAACCATGGGCAAGAAATCACATGCACCTTCAGGAGGTAAGGATTGCTATCAGCAGAGATCTTTAGAGGGGTCATAATAATAGCTGAAGTTTATTGAGTGCTTATTGTATGCCAGCTGCTGTTCTAAGCACTTGGTATGCACTAAGGCTTTTAGGTCTCAGACATCTGTATACAATAGGCACCATTATCATATCTCTTTGACAGGTCAGAAAATGGATAGGCCGCAGACTCCAGGGCAATTCCACAGGCATCTTTGAGCAGTGAAGCCATCAACTGAATAAACAACCAGTCATCCAGGTGATAGTTTTAAGGTGATAAGATAGATTCATGTACATCTAAAAATATGTATATGCAAATACATTGGGGTAGGTTTGTTAAAAAAGAAAAAAGTCTCATAACTTATACATGAACCAATGAATAACCAATGGAATTTTGACCACCTTCAAGGCCTAAGAGTTCAGAAGCAGGAAGAGAATCTGCTGGAACCACTAAGGACAGCTTTCCAGAAAACATGGGCCTGGAGTTGTGATTGAAAGGGGCAGAAGCAGCTGTGAAGTACCTCCTAGAGGCAGGCTGGAGGAGGGCATGAAGGGCCCGTTCATCTGCCATGTTAGTCACCCTGTGAATAGTACCGCTCCCCAAGCTTGGCCCGCTCTCTGCTTTCCTGGCATATTGCTCAAATTACATTTTCTTGCCCTCCTGCAAAGTCAGAGGTGGCTACTGGACTTGATTTGGCCAATGAAGTGTTAGGAGAAGTGACTTGTGTCCTCCTGGTCAACACTAATAATGTCCACCACACCTGGCTCTAGAACGCTGGCAAGTGGGCAGCTGGAGGGACGGCGAGCATGCGCACAGGTAAGAAAGGCTCTTGAGAGCCAGAACGTGACCCGTGAGGTATCGGGGCGCCGTTGTCAGGGCACAATCAGGGCAGGGGTGTGAGAAAGGCTGACTTAAGTATCATTGGATTAGCAGTCTAGTGCTGAACGGACAGGCATACAGGGCACCAGTGGGCGTGGGTGGGAACTATATGTTTATGTCTGGGGGACGTTTGTTGGGAGACTGTTGTATTGATTTGGCCTGTAGCGATGAGGGCTTGGCATCCACCGTTGCCAAAGGAAGAGAGATGAGGAGTGGTAACGGTGTCCATGGATCATAAAAGGACTGAAATTAAAGCTTTGGGGAATAAAAGGTCTTGAATTAGCGGGCAAGACAAAAAAGAGGCTCCCACTATGTAAAATGTGGAAGTCATAGTCAGAATATAGAAAGTAAACTACGAAATCCAAGATCCTAGAAGCCAAAAGGCAAAAGAGTTTTAGTAAGAACGCCTTAGCGCAACATGGACACCGAAGATATGAACAACAGTCATGAGGTTTTACAAGAATAAAGTGACTGCGACCCGGTGAAGGAGCAAGTTAGTGACAAGGGATTAAGAGGGGCAAGGCATCTGAGAGCTGGGGCCCAGCCAGTACAGACCCCCCCCCATAAGGAGTTTGGCAGTGGAAGGAAGAAAGATAAAAGGACCTGTATCAGTCAGAAATGCTGCAAGTAAAAGGAGTTTTTAAAATCAAAGATGTAAGAAAAGAAGTCCATGGAGAGAAAGAGAAGAGAAATATTTGTAAAAATGCTTTGAATTCAGAGTTGAAAGGATCAGCCATAGACAGGCAAAAAAAGCAGTAGCTAAAATTAAAAATAAGGCTCTATTTTAAAAATTTTAAATAAGACTCTTTTCTTCTTCCTAACAAATCTTTAAGGAGCATTTACATCGAAGACCCCAGGATTTGGATGTGGTTGAGCCATTTTTCAGAGAGTTTTTGCAAGCTGTCCCCCTATATCTTTTCTGTCCTGGCCACCACCCAGGAGAAAGACTACCTTTCCCAGCTAGGCGTAGTCACGTGATGGAGTTGTGGCCAATGGGACATAAATGGAAGCGTGGCGTGTCAGCTTCCAGGAACCTTCCTTAGAAGAGAGCCAGCCTATGCCTTTTCATCCGTTTTTGAGGATGAAAAAAAAAATCATAACATTTGTTAAAGATTTATTTTATTGTTTGAGAGAAGATGAGAAAGAGAGTGAGAGACAGAGAGAAGGGGGAAGGGCCCTGAGCAGTCTCCATAGTTGTACATCAGTAGTTGTGACATAGTTTCATGCTACACAGGTGGATGCGGGGCCACACGGGGCAGGAACTGAACTGGGGCCTCCCGCATGGGAGGCGAGAACCTTCACTGCTGTGTCATCCCAGCTGTCACCAGTTGCACCACAGTTCAGCATATGGAGTATGCATGGGCCAAGGGCCAGGAATTGAACCCTGGACCTTGGGATTGTGAGGCAAGCGCTCAACTGCTGAGCTACCGCGGCCTCCCCCTTATTCTTCCTTTATAGTCACTTCCTCTATTCTGTTACCTTAAACGTGGGTGTCGTGGCTGTCATCTTGGACAAGGGGGAAGCATTCTTCAAGGGGAGAGCATTAAACTTGCAGGATTCTAGATCCCTGAGGATTTCATGGAGCAGAGCAGTCATTCCGTCTCTGGACTGCAGCCAAAGCCTACTTCCCAGACACAGTTCCCAGGGAGGGGACAAGTGGCCTGGAACCTTGAGATTCGCCCAGAGAGCAGCCCCCTCTCTCTGGGGGTAGCAGTGTCATAGAGGGCCGTTCCCAGTCCTCCTAGGCACCATCTGTGGGAGGGGGAAGTGAGGTCCACATTGCTCTCTGCCTTCCCCTCCGGCTGGAGAAATCTGGGCAGGAAGGTGCCCGAGCGGTCCTTCGGAGCAGCTTGTGAGACACTGGGCCTCAGCGCTGGCTGGCCGGCTGGCAGCAAGACAGATTCTGATCTCAGCTGTGCATCGCTAACAAGCGGTGACTTCACATTGGCGAGGCGAGGCGATTTGAGTGCTTTCAAGGACAAAATGTGTCCTGCTATCTGGAGGTGAAAATCAGAACCAAGTAGCCTGTCCTGCTATTTCGAGACGCAAAGGGAAAGCTCGCACCGGCTGGTTCCATCCTGCTCTGACACGAGGGCCTTGCAGTCCCACCAGCCCCTCACCCCATACGCGCGTCTGCATCATTTCCCCTTACGATCCATCCAGCACATCTCACCGGCTACCTGGCTCTGTGCTCACCTTCTGGGCAGGTTTTCTACCTCCCCTGGCCCTCCCACGACCCTATTGTAAACTCCAGGGGAGCAGGGACCCTGACTTACTCACCCTTACAACCTTATTACACAGCGCCACGCCAGCATGCACACAGCAAAGGATCAAAAGGAGTTTGGGACTCATCCTTACTGCAGAGACTTTTGGATGAGAGGAAGGGGGTCCACAGACGTTGTTTATGCTAATCCCCTAATGCCAAGCGAGCCTAACAAAGCTGCATCGAGTTCATGTCAAAGACCTACCTCTCGCCACCCCCAAAGTTTCAGGGAGGCCTTCCACCAGCCGCCTTTGGTAAAAGCTAGGGATACAGGCTTTCCGATGACTAGCCTCAATTTCTCCTGTCGCAGTCTCTAACCTCTCCATCTGCTCTTAACGTCAGTGTGACAGCCCAGCTTCTCCCTGCCACTTACAACCTGGGCTGACATTCAGCCAAAATGCACCAATATCACAGCTGTGTTGCTTGTTAAAATAGCGACATGCTACTGTACCCTATACTACATAGCCACTGTCCCAGCCCTCCCTGAGCAACCCCACCTGCCACCCCAACCACCCTTGTCCCCTCCCCAGGGATCCTCAGACACCCTTCAACTCCAGAGCACACGGCGCTTCTAGAAGCCCTGATCTCAGAGGCAGTTCCGAATAGCTGCTGCCCACATTTGAGTCTCACCCAGTCGCTGCGCCCTCACTCTGTTCTTCCCTGTGCTGGAGTCCTGCAGCCTGCCCCCTACCCTCAGGCATCCATGTCCAATGCCAGCAGCCCTAGCAGATGTGTAGGTCCTGTGCCAGCCACAGATCGGGAATGGGTGCTGTGAGCTGGCCACAAGGAGAGGAGAGATGAAGTCACTCACCAGGGACAGTTGGGGACCAGATGCCCAGAGAAGGAACAGGAGACCAAAGCCTGGTCTGTGAAGACACCGAAAGCCATGACGGGGCTAGGCTACATTCAGCCGGAGCCAGACCTGAGCAGGATGCCCAAGAGACACCAGGTTCTGGGGCAAGTGGGAGACCAAGACCAGCCAGACAAGAGGCGGACTTATCTGAGCTGCCTCCTCCCTCTCCCAAGCCCGGAAATGCCCAAGAAATGAAAGGGTAGCATATCTTCTGGAAGGCATCCCCACACCTGCGAGAAGCCCCAGGGGAGACTGAAGGCCGCCTTGAAGTGGTGTCTGTAAGGCTGGTGGGTGGCCGGAAGCAGAAATGAACAAATCGGTAAGAGGGAGGCTTTTCAAATGTGGCTCTTGCATCCTCCCATCCGCCTGAGGCCTTGCCACCGTCATTTCCTGCCCACATTGCCATGGCCAGGGTTGTGGGGTGCTCTCAGGCCACACGAGCCAATAAAAAGGAGGGCTGCGCAGAGCAGGAGCTCAGGACACCCTCCTTCTGCTTTCCCTCCAGGCCCCGGTGTGATGAACCCAGCAAGGCGGCTCCTAGCTCTGCTGCAGATGCCTGCGGCTCGAAAGGAAAATCCCCATCTGTAGGATTTGCCTGCTGACACGGCCACATATGAGAGTGGCCAACACTGGTTCTGTGGGGGCAGGGACTCCCCTTAAAGCCCCTGGGACTACCACGGCCCAGGGCCTGCCATCGGCCCTCCCGCATGACACATAAACTCCTAGGGCCAAACCACGAGGCACGTGGCTGGAACAGGAGGCCCACACATTCCAAATAAGTGTGAGGCACGCTCAGGGAAAGACCAGGAGACGGGACGGCCGCAAACAAGAGCACAGGACCATAGAAAAATACCAAGTGGCCATCGGGGGGAAAGAAAAGAAGATGGGGGAGGCCGGGATAGCTCAGCAGGTTGAGCGCTTGCCTTACAACTGCAAGGTGCGGAGTTCGACTCCCAGCCCTGGCCCGTGCAAACCCCATATGCTGAACTGTGGTGCAACTGGTGACCGCCAGAATGGTTCGGGGGTGAGGGTGCTCACCTCCCATGTGGGGGGCCCCCAGTTCAGTTCCCACCCCACGCGGTCTCCCATCCACCTGTGTGGATTACATTTTCTTGCCCTCCTGCAAAGTCAGAGGTGGCCACTGGACTTGATTTGGCCAATGAAGTGTTAGAAGAAGTGACTTGTGTCCTCCTGGTAAACACTAATAATGTCCACCACACCTGGCTCACAACTAATAATGTGCAACTATGGAGACTGCTCTGGGCCCTCCTCTCTCTCTCTCTCTCTCTCTCTCTCTCTCTCTCTCTCTCTCTCTCTCTCTCTCTCTCTCTCTCTCTCTCACCTTCTCTGAAACAATAAAAAATAAATCTTAAAAAAAAGAAAGAAAAGAGATGAAACGGCGATCACCCTCATTGGATGAATACTAGGATGGGTACAATTAGAGAGCAAACAAATGAGCCTGTTCCAACACCGGCTATTTCCCACCCATATCCCTCAGGTCCCTTTATTATCTTAGTGCATGCCAGTGTCCCTTGGCTGGAGAACTGCCCAAGCACAGAGCAAGTGAGAAGTACCCGGTCACTTGAATTCAGCCCTTAGCCAAGGACTGGATGGAGAGCTGGTAAACATTCTGGCCCCCTTGTCCCAGACCAGGGCCAGCTCGGAAGGTGTAACCTGCCCTGTATCCCAGAGGTCCCCTGTGGAGCTGAACTCAAGTACCTTCCTTGGGACTTTGTGTGATAGGACAGCTTGTGGGGGCGCGGGGGCTTCCCCTCCATCTCAGTTCCCCACGCCCCTTATGTGTTCTTCCTGAAAGCAGGTCCTAGCAAATCACTTGCAAACACATCCTTGACTTCTGGAGTCTCCAACCTAAGACGCAGGGCAAACCTCAGTGAACAACATCGCCGGGGCCCCTGCTGCCCAAACCAAAACCCTAAGAAGCAACCTGCACCCCATTCTCTCCCTCACTCCCACATCCAATCCACCACATTTCCTGGGCTCTAGCCCCTCAAGGTCTCTGGAATCTTTCCTCTCACACAATCACGTCCTGCGTGGACTACTGAAAAAGCTCCTAGCAGGGCCCCTCCCTTCCTGTCTTGGCCCCTCCAGTTCTTTCTCTAGAACAGGGGTCTCCAAACTACGGCCCACGGGCCAGATGCGACCCACGAGGCCCTCTCATCCGGCCCGTGGAGACCTTTTTGTCTGAATAAAATAATATTAAATAAATAATTAAAAACAACATCTATGTTTTGATTCTTTGTTATTTGGACCTCGAGTGTGTAGTCAGCCCCCAAACTGCTGTTTGATAGTTAATGCGGCCCGCGGGCTGAAAAGTTTGGAGACCCTGGTCTAGAACAACCTGAGTGGTCCCGCTGCCCTAAACCTCAGCGGGGCTCCTTGTTTCCACTCTTACACGTGTTTGCAGGGCCTGTCCTGCTCCGGTCCAACCTGTTCAACCTGTCTCCTACCACATGCCACCACCCCAGTCCGCCTGAACTCAGCATCCCCAGGTCTTCACACTCACTCTTCCCTCTGTGGTATCCTTTGGCTCTCTCTCTGAGTGCCCCCAACTCTGGAAACCTCTCTCTCTCTCTCTCTCTCTCTCTCTCTCTCTCTCTCTCTCTCTCTCTCTCTCCCTCTCTCTCTCTCTCTCTTTCTCCCAGGCCCATCCAGCTGCCCTGTCACATGCCCCCTACCACCCTGGAAAGAACACTTCGGGTATCATCTCCCCCTTTTCCACAAGTGGCCCCTCTCCCCCTCCACCTGGTTCCCAGGGACGCCACTATATTAGTCATTTGTCACCCCACCCCTTCGCTGAAGGTGATTGGTCCAGAGCCCGACACCTGACCAAGCCGAACCCACGTGACCCTTCCCCAGAATCGTTGGAGCAGAAATGGAGAAAGGGGAGTGGATCGCTGACTAGGTGGCTGAAGCCGTGCTATGTTCCAAAGCTTCAGGCAGTGTATTCTCTGCCACATGAAGAAAACCAGGCCGCGTGAGAGAGAAGAGCGATGATACTAAGCAACCGAGCAGAGAGGGAGGGAAGCGGTTCCTGGGTGCCCAGTGTCCTGAGCCTGGAGTTCTGTGAGATGCCCTTTTCCCTCCAACGACGGCAGAACTTCACCTCCCCTTTCCTGGAAGCTAGCTGCAAGTGAGTTTTGTGCCTTGCCACAAGAAAGACAGCAATGAAGCAAGCGTCCGGCTCTATTGTAAGTGCTTGTTTAGTCGGCCCTCTGCAAGTCCGCCAGCTCCTGTCCCTGCCTTCTCTGTGGCATCATGATACCAAAAGCACAGTGCCTGGCACGTGGCAGGTGCTCAGTACAATGGTGGTGGCGGTGACAGGGGCCGTGGTGGCTACTCATTGTTACAGAGCAGACACAGGCATAGACGGGTCGTTCCTCCTCTCCAGGGGCTTCCCTTCTTGTGCACGGCCGGCAGGCAGGGACAGGAGGGGACACACAGGCCCTGTGACTCAGTCCAGTGTGGGGTTTGAGCAGCTTAGCCCTTTTCCCCGTTAGGAAAACCTAGTGCCGCTCCCTTGTCACGTTCATTTAATTTTACATAAACACATGTTTTGAGACTGAAACGAATCTGACTGGTTTTCCATGTGAAAATAAAATCTAAAAACTGTTCTTGGAGTTCTTTCTAAACAGAACTTGTCTCTAATCCTAATGTAACAGAAATGTATACAATCAGTATTTAATCATCGGAGGGGTAAGGTTAGGACTGTAATTCACGAGGTATTTCGGGTTAAACACTGCGGCTGCAAGCGCCACCCACGAGTATTCTCAGGGCAAATGAGATTAAGCTAAGGTGACCAGATGTCCCGCTTTTGGCAGGACAGTCTCAATTTTTAACAATGTGTCCTGCGTCCCACGGCGTTTTAAAAAAGTCCCGATTTTTGGAAAGAATGCACGACAAGCTAGGGAACAGCGGGAGATAGACCCAATTTTTAATCAAGAACCCCTTCTCCCCCGGCCAATGGTGTCCCGCCTTACCAATGGTAAAATCTGGTCACCTTAGATGAAGCGACACTTTCAAGTAGTTTGGGGTCTGGTGCACAGACACGTTGAGTGATGCCTTTGCAGGCTCAGGAATGAATCTGCTCCTATTCAAGGGCTCTTTCATTTCCAGAGTCTGAGGACCAGGATCTACCCCACGGACAGCATTGCCAAGTGGCTCAGGGCACTTCACCCAAAATGGGATCCTCTTCCCTCAGGCCAGCACACGGACATTTGAAGAGCCAAGGACTACATCCCAGCTCCAATCAACCTGCAACTGTGTCTGGAAAATGCACGTGGCATCCTTTAGAAATGTCAGTCCCCAGCCTTAAGCGAGGATGGGGACTGCTCTGTCATTCTTCAGGGGACAGCACAGCCCAGGAGGGAAAATACCGGCCCTTTTGCCTTTTCAAGAGCTGGTATTTCCTAAAATGGATCCACAAAGGGCAAAGCGGTTTAGGTACCAAGGTTTAAATCAGGCGTAACTACTCAGCGCATACTGACTAACCCTTCTCTATTTTAGAACTGCAAAGGCTTCTGTCTGAACTGAAAGCCAGGCAAGACTGTCACTTTCCCTTTCCTTATTTTCCTCTCATTTTTTATATAATTATTACGTTTCATTGTTTTATGTTAATTTTTTGAATATGTAATATCATATCATTATGGGACTTCCTTTTTTTTATATACAGTACAGAATCTCCACCCATCTCAGCCCCCACCCCCATGTCTCCCCAGGGGTCCCGGACCCCTGCACTATTCATTTCTTGTTTCTCTTTCTGGAGTTCATTGATGCAAATACAAGCAAATACAAATACATAGATTCTTATTTCTCTCCCTTTTTATTTTTTTAAATTTATTTTATTGTTTGAGAGAAGGTGAGAGAAAGAAAGAGAGAGAGAAGGAGAAAGGGCCCAGAGCAGTCTCCATAGTTGTATGTCATTGGTTGTGACATAGTTTCATTCCACACAGGTCGATGTGGGGTCGCGTGGGGCAGAAACCAAACCAGGGGCCTCCCACATGGGAGGTGAGAACCTTCATCGCCATCCCGGTGGTTACCAGTTGCCACAGTTCAGCATATGGGTTTGCACGGGCTGGGGCCAGGATTCGATCCCGGACCTCACAGTTGAAATGTAAGCACTCCACCTGTTCAGCTCTCCCGGCATCCCTTGTTCCAGCATGTGAATGCCATAGTTTTTGCAGCCCATCCCATACTGATGGCCATTTTGGTTGTTTCTATCACAAGCAATGCTTTAGTAAGTAACCATGGACAAATGTCATTGCACATTTGTGAAGGACTGCTTGCATTGACGGCCCCAAGCCTTCTCCTTTTCCTGTGTCCCTGCCCTGTGACCCTTGGTTTTGCCGCTTATCTCACTCACGAGGCACAGTGCATTTCTTTGACCCTTAATCTGGGCTTCACTACGTAACTTGCTTAGCAGATTTAATGTACACCGAGAGTTTAAAAAGCACTTGAGGCTTCAGTGTGATCTTTTGTTTCCCTGCAATTGCCATGAAACATGCCCAGGCTAGCCTGCTGGTGGATAGAGCATGCGTGGAACAGGGCAGGGTGGCCCAGCTGAGACTGTTCTAGACAAGCCAGCCCCTAACCAATCCACCAGCTAATCACAGAAACATAAATGAACTTAGCCAGGATTAGCTGAGTCTACCTCAAATCAGCAGAACCACCCACCTACCCAACTAGTGAGAAATAACAGCTGTGGTTTTAAGGAACTAAATTTGGGATGGTTTGTTATGCAGCAATAGCTAACTAACACAACATACGATATATGTGCAAATAAGATAAATTTCCAGAAATAGACTTGTTTGATCAAAGGGTGTGTGCATTTGAAATTTTGATAGACATTGCCAATTTCCCTGCACAAAATTTGGACCAATTTGTATCCCCACAAGCAAAGTACAAGAGCATTTGTTTATAAACAGCCTCACCATCATAGTACGTTATCAGTTTTTCAGATTTTTGTCAGTCTACTAGGTGAAAATAAATATCTCGGTGCATTTTTATTTGCATTTTCTTATTCTGAGAGTGAACAACCCATCGTATGTGTAAAAGCCATTTTTACCTCCTTTTCAGTAAAGTGTATGTTCATATCGTTTGCATATTTTTCCTCTTGGATCACTGATGTTTTTCTTATTGATTTCTAGGAACTGTATATATTGGCGAGATTCACTTTTTGCCTGTGATCACCTTTCCTTGAAAGTAGACACTCCAGACGAGAAACCTAAAGGCAGAAAAGTGTGTGTGTGTGTGGGGGGGGGGGGAACAGAGCTAACAGAGCTTGAGCAGAAGGAAACTTGTCCTCAAACAATCACCAACTATGTATCGAGCACGCTCCTGGTTCAGGGCCCTGGGTTAGGCATCCCAGCATAGTCAGAAAAGATATGACATGGTACTCAACGAATATTCTAGAGATGGCTAGAGATGGTTAAATGCCCACATATATCCACCTATAGTCCCTTCCTAAGGTGTGGGGTAGGTGACCATATGAGGAGTGGTCAAGAAATTCGCAGAATGAAGGGGAAAAAGGGGAAAAAAACTTTTTTTTTCTTTTCACTATATCCACCCTTAATCCTAATACAGTTTTCAGATCTTTCAAGAAGTTTATTTATACCCTTGAGAAAAAAAAATTGTTTTTGTTTTGGCCCTCAAAATTGCAGCTTTAACCTCTTCATTGTCTATAAATTTCTTCCCTCAAAGCTGTTTTTTCATATTTGGGAACAAATAATAATCAGACAGAGCCAGGTCTGGACTGTGGGGAGGGTGGTTTAACGTTTGGAAGCCACAGTCATGAAAAGAAGCCAACACAACATTGATCTTGTACATGGGCACCTTGTCGCATTGTTCTTTTCTCTTTCCCAGATTCTTTTAAGTGTCTCAGCAGACTGGAATAGTATTGTCCAATTATTGTGTCACCCTTCTCTTTGTAAGCGATCAGCAGGATACCCTTCGTGTCCCCCAAAATGGTAGCCATGATTTTTCCAACCATTTGTGGTGCCTTGAGCTCCTTAGGGGGTGGGTGCCCTTTTCACACCACGGCATGGACTCCTGCTTTGACTCAGGCTCATCGTGATGAACCCAAGTTTCATCTTCAGCAACCATCTGGTTTAAAACTTCATCTTTGTTGTCTCTACAGACGTCCAAACATCGTCATGAACATTCAACACGCTGTTGCTTTTGAAACAGCGTGAGCCTTCTCAGTACCCATCATGCACTGACTTTTAACATCCTTAGATGCTGATGCAGAATATTCAGGATGGTTGTAGATGATACTCCAGCCATTTCTGCAAGCTGCATTTTATTCAACCTGGCATCTTCCACTACATGGTTTTCAACTTTTTTGACAATGTCTGAGGAAGTGGTTTCAACAGGGCATCCCAGACAGAGGTCGTCTTCAATCCACTCTCTGCCTTGCTTGAAAAGGCTGTGCCACTTGTAAACCATCGAGTTCCCTGTAAACTGCTAACATCTCTTCCAAAATGGTTTGAGGTGTTTTTTCTTGTTTTGTGAGGAACTGAATAACTGCACAAAATTCAATTGTATATGTACTCGGGGTTTTCTTCACATTTGACGGGCTTCTTCGGCAGTATCTGAAAACACATGGACGCAAGTAGGCTGACATTGGGCACATATGCTAATCATAAGTCACACAATCAAACTGTGTGCACGAGTACTCCCACCTCTCCCATAACCGCCCTGTTCCGTGAATTTCTTGAACAGCCCTCGTATATTTCTCAGAGCCCAAGCTTCCTGGCCGTTGCTAATTGGTCAGGGCCATATGGCTGATCTAAGGCCAACCCGATCCATAGCCTGGACTGAACCAATTAGATTCTCTTTTGAGATTTTGAACTGAGACACATAAAATCAGTCAGAAAATGGTGGGACATGGAGCTTTGCAAAGTTGGTGCTGCCGTTTTACTCAGCCAGACAGAGATACATGCGCTCAGACAAATGAAGCAAGGAAGAGTCAGAGTACAGAGGCCGAACACAGCGGTCAGCCAGAGACACCCAGGGAGAAGCGGCCACAGGCCCCAGCCTGAGGGACAGACAGACAGGCCGCCGCCTCCTTTCTACCTGTCCAGGGCTCAGCTCTTGTCCCCACAGCCCCCAACAGCTTTCCTTGTCATTGAGATCTGGAAGAAACCTTGGCATCCTATTACTAACCCTCCCATTTCCTTGAACTAGTCTAAGTAGTGTTCTTATTCTTGGTATCAAGAGTGTCCTAAAACAAGGAATTTTCATATCGGCTGGAAAAAAAAAAAAAGAATAAAGCCTTTTTATCTTTTTATCTTGTAAGCCTAATTTCTGCTTTAAAGAGTTTCGTGGTTGCTATCACTTCTCATTTTATAGCTGGAGAAAGTAAAACTGGAGAACGTAGGGGCTTGGCCAAGGTCACCTTGACCGCAAAGGGCAGAGCACAGCCCTGGGGAGGAGGTGTCTGCTGCCAAATGGGCTTTCCCCCACATCCCACCTCGCTGCCTGCAGGCTGAAGCATTATATAAGCTTGTGCTAAATGATGGGGCTAGGGCTGAGTGCTGAACAGTTCCCAGGAGAAGCCAATCGATAAGAGCTAGCTTAGCCAGGGAGGCGGGCCAGACCCCAGCTGACCTCTCTGGCTCCCGCCTGCAGCCCCCCACACTTCGGGACACTTCCCACAGTCACCGGTGCTTATTTAGGTGTACGGCACCCTTGCTGGGAAGAGGGCGGATTCACTAAAGGAAAACCAGAGTACTGGTCCTGCAAAGAGGTATGCTTTTCTGGAGGGGTCGCTCATGTGGCCTCTACAGAAGATGGGCCACCTCTATAGAGGATGGGCCACCTCTACAGGGCTGGCCATGAATTCCACCCAGAAGCTGCTTTTTCCACCTACCTTCCATCCCTTCCCACATTTCACATCAGAAGTGGGGAAGGGGGACACTGAGTCAAGTGACCAGCCACTGTCCCCTCCCATCAATACCCTCTCTCTCCCAGCAATTAAGTGGAGGAGCCCAGAGGCCTCAAGTTGCCCTCCCTGGTAGGATCCGGAAGTTCAGATAGGGTGGGCTACGCTAGGGAGTGGGGGGGCGAGGCCACGGGGAAGCTGGGACAGGCTCCTGCCGGTAGGACTCTGCCCCCTCACTCCCCCCGCACACTCCCATCCCGTCCAGACTCCCCCTGTGAGGACAAATGGATCCCCCTGAAGGAATCCACTTTATCCCTTCTGTCCATGGCCACATCAAAGAATCCGCTCGCCCAATCTTTCCTAAGCACCACTATGTATAAGACACCCTGCAGGGCACTTGCTACCAGTTCTGGAAGTTTCTGGGTACATTCTCTAAAGTGAAGAAGGGACAGGGCTGGGGCCCTGGGCAGAGGGGGAGCAGGAAATTAACCTCCTGTCAAGCAGGACAGAAATTGAATTTCTTCCCCTCCCCCTTCTCCTGCCTCCCTCACCACCCTCCCTGACAACTCACTTTTTATCTCTCTCCAATTACAGTTTTAGGCATTTAGGGTGTTGCTGCTTTCGTTTTAAAATTTGTTAGGCTCAATTTATGCCACTTAGTAAAACCTCTTTTCTAAATGAAGCCAAATTAGAACTAAAACACTGCACGCCATAAAATGTGGGCATTTCATTTGGGTTGGGTTGGCTTTTTTGATTGTGTAAATGAAGCCGAAAGGAGCATTCGGGAGGCTGTCTCGGGGCTGGGAGAAGGGATCGATTCAGTGGGGTCCTCCCCCCCCCCCCCCC
>PVKE010017865.1:0-30244 GCA_004027555.1 Craseonycteris thonglongyai
CAGAGACAGAGAGAGACAGAGAGAAGGGGGAGGGCCCAGAGCAGTCTCCATAGTTGACATTAGTTTTCCATATACTTTCACTCCACAGGTGGGCGCAGGGCAGGAACTGGGCCAGGAGCCTCTCACATAAGCCCCAGCAAGAACTGAACTGGGGGGCACACCCCAGTTCAGCATGGGGTCCGCATGGGCTGAGCCTGGATTCGATGCTTGGTGCCTGGGGCTTTAAAGCGAGTGCTTAACCCACTGAGCCATCCCAGCTTTCCCTAAGATACAATTTTGAAAGATACTTTGTTCCCTCACCAATTACCTGTTTTTCATCTATTGTAGCAAAAAGTTAAACAAAAATAATATATAAATTAGGCAGTGGTGGCCTACTAATTTGCTTTGACTATAGAAAGTGCCAGTAGACCTGTGTGAGAGATACACTCCCCTTAATGTCACTAAAATTATCCTATTATGTTTCTTTTCAGTTTTTCTTTACATCTTTTGGTGCCAGGGATAGAAGTTATCTCAGTATCTTTAGATTGTGGCAGAACGCACTGTTAGAGAAGGTAAGTGTTCATACCAGAGGCAAGTATTTGTTATTAATACCAACCTCGCTGTGCATATCTAAATAGCACCTGTGAATTGAAAACCTCTTTTTTATTCTTCTGGAGTTAATTTTGACTAGACTATTTAAATTCCAGGAAGAAACTAGAAACAAAACAAAATTTATAGTTACAAGTTAAGATTAGTTTATTATAATCCCCAGGGTCACCACCAAGAAAATAATTTTTAAAATATGGTAAAAGAAACATCAAGGACAATAAAATGAACTATTTAACACATAAGAAAGCAGTAATGGAGGAATAAAGGGGCAAAAAGACATAAGACACATAGAAAACAAATAGCAAAATTGCAGACATTATATTAAATCATTAATAAAGCACAAATGGATTAAACACTTCAATCAGAAGACAGCAATAGGCAGAATGAATGAGGGAAAAAATGATCCAACTACATGAAGTCTGTAAGAGATTTAAAGGCACAAACAGATGAAATGTAAAAGGATGGAAAAATGTATACCATGCAAACAATAACCAAAAGAGAGGTGAAGTGACTATTGTAGTGTAATATCAGACAAAATAGATTTTAAGACAAAAATTAACAGAGACAGGAAGGATATTTTATAACAATAAAAGGATCAGTCTATCTGAAACTCATAACAATTATAAACTTATATACACTTAAAATAGATGAAACAAAAACTGACAGAATTGAAGGGAGAAATAGATAATTCAATAATAATAGTTGGAATTTTTAATAATTCACTTTCAGTGATGAATACAACAACCAGATAGATCAACAAGGAAAGAGAAGACTTGAACAAACTGTGAGCTAACTATAACTATAAAAAACATCTATGGGACCCTCTACATAAAACAGAATACATATTCTTCTCAAGTACACATGAAAATGTTCTCCAGAACAGACCATGCACCAGGCCATAAAACAAACCTTTAATAATATCAAAAACATTAAAATAATACAAAATATGTTCTCTGACCAATATTGAATAAAATTTAAAATCAGTAACATAAAGAAATTTTGGAAATTCGCAAAACGTAGATATTAACCAGAACACTCCTAAATAATGAATGAGTGAAAGAAAAAAACATTAAAAGGAAAATTAGAAAAGATTAATTTAAATGAAAACAAAAACACATATCTAAATACTTATGAGATACAGCTAAAAGAGTGCTTAGAAGAGGGTTTGTAACTATAAATACCTATATTAATAAAGAAAAATGATCCCAAATAATTAACTTAACTTTCTACCTTAAGAAAGAAAGAGGAGAGCAAGCTAAAAAGCAAACAGAAGCCAGGGAATAATAAAGATTAGAACAGAAATGATTGAAATAGAGAATAGAAAAGTAGTAATAATCAACAATACCAAAAGATTTTTTAAAAACGAACAAAATTGATAAAACTTTAGCTAAATTTACCAAGAAAAAAAGATAGAAGATTAAAGTTACTACCATAAATTTAGAAGTGAAAGTATAAAAGTGGAAACATTACTACAGATATTACAAAAATAAAAAAGGTTCATGCTATGAACAATTGTATGTCAACAAATTAGTTAACCTAAATGAAACGGATAAAACCTAGAAAGTCGCAAACCGTTGAAACTGACCCAAGTAGAAATAGACAATCTGACTAGGCCTATAACAGGAAAGAGATTGAATTAGTAATAAAAAGCTGTCCACAAACAAAGCCCAGGCCCAGATGGCTTCATTGGTGATTGACACCAAATCTTCACAAAGTATTCCATAAACAGAATAGGATGGAACACTGTTTAACTTATTCTACTAGGCCAGTATTACCTTCATGTCAAGACTGGACAAAGAATATCACAAGAAAACTACAAACCTACATTTATGTTTATTGTATCTATGAATATAGAAACAAAAATTCTCAATAAAATGTTAGCAACTAAATCCAGCAACATATAAAAAAGATTATATTGCAGACCTAAATGGGTTTTATACAAGGTTGATTTAACCTATGAAAATTAATCAATATAATACACCATATTAGAATAGAGGGCAAAAACTACATGATCATCTCAATCAATAAAGAAAAAGCATTTGACAATGTCCAACATCCTTTCTTGATTTAAAAATAATAAATAAGCTAGGACTATCATAGGACTATCAGGGAGTTTCTTTCATCTGTTAAAGCTCACAGGTAAAATATTTAATGGTGAAAGATTAATGCTTTCTCCCTAAGGTCAGGGACAAAACAAGACTGTCCTTTGTTGCCACTTCTATTCAACATTGTATTGATGGTTCTAACCAGTGAAGTTAGGCGAAGAAAAAAAAAAAGGTAAAAGACATTCAGATTAAAAATGACACAACTGTCTCCATTGGAAGATAATAAAAATAAATAAATAACATTTATATATGTATATTTCTAAGAAAGCTAATATAAAAATCTATTAGAACTAATAAATACAGCAAGGTTGCAGAATATATTATCAAAACACAAAAATCAATTGTATTTTTATATGTTCACAATGAACAATCCAAAAATTAAAAGAAAAACACAATTAATAATAACATCAAAAAGAATAAAATTCTTGGGAATAACTTTAACAAAAGAACCATATGATATGTATACTGAAAACTACTAAACATTTCAGATGACTTAAGTAAATGAAAAGAATCTCATGTTCACAAATGAGAAGACAGTATTGTTAAAATTGTAATTGATCTGCAGATTCAATGAAATCTATCAAAATCTCAACTGGCATTTTTATAGAGATTGACAAGTGGATTCTAAAATTCATATGGAAATGTAGGTATCTAGAATACCCAAAACCATCTTGAAAAAGAAGACCAAAGTTGGATGAATTAGTCTCTTAGGGCTGCCGTAACAAAATACCATAGATTTGGTTTAAACAACAGAAACTTGTTTTCTCACAGTTCTGAAGGCTAGAAGTCTGAAATTATGGTACTGTCATGGTGAATTGTTCATGCACACTGCAGTGTCCCTTCCTCATTTTATCTGAATGCCAGTCCTGTGACATTAGGGCCTTACCCTTATGACCTCTGTCTTAGTCAGATCAGGCTGTCATAACAAATTGCCATAGACTGGGTGGCTTAAACATCAGAAATTCATTTTCTCATAGTTCTGGAGGCTGGAAGTCTGGATGACATCAGGATGCCAGCATGGTTGGGTGCTCGTGAGAACACTTCCTGACTTGAGATGGCCACCTTCTCCCTGTCATCTGACAAGGCAGGGCAAGACAGTGAGAGAACAAACTCTCTGGTGTGTTTTCTTAGAGGGCACTAATCCCATTATGAGGGCCCCACCTTAATTACCTTGTCTAAACCTAATTATCTCCCAAAGGCCTTATCTCCAAATACTGTCACATTGAGAGTTAGGACTTCAACACAAGAAACTTAGAGGACCACAGTTCAGTCTATAGCAACTGCATTTAACCTTAATTTCCTCCTTAAAGTCCCCATCTCCAAATAGAATCACATTGTGGGTTAGTGACTCAGTGTATTAATTTGGGGGAATAATTCAGTCCATTACATTGGAGGACTTGCATTTCTTGATTTGAATGTTTACTATAAAGCTGCAGTAATCAAGGCATAGACTTAGTGGTGTTAAATCTAGACAGATAGATTAATGGAATAGAATTGAGAGTCCAGAAATAAAATCTTATACTTACTGACCACAAATTGACACTTGACAAGGGTGCAAAAATAATTCAGTGGTGAAATAATAATCTTTTCAACAAATGGTGCTGGAGCAATTAGATAGTGACTTTTAAATTTTGACCCCTATTTTATACCACAAACGAAATATTACTCAAAATATATCATAGACCTAAATGTAAGATCTTAAAACATGAAACTCTCAGAAGAAACTGTATGTATAAATCCTCATAAGGTTTAGATTAGACATTGATTTATTGGACACCAAAGGCTCAAGTGACAAGAGAAGAAACATAAGTTGAACTTCATAAAAAAAACTTGTGCTTGAAGGAGTCCATTAAGAAAATGAAAAGACAACTCATGGACTGGGAGGAGATATTTACAAGTCATATTTGTATTCAAAATATGTAAAGAACTCTTACAACTCACCAACACAAATAATCCATTAAAAAATAGGCAATGGATTCTCCAGGGAAAAAATGGTCAATAAGTTCATGCAAAGATGCTCTATGTCATCGGCTATTAGGGAAATAGAAATCAAAACCACACCAAAATACCACTAATCATGCACTGGGATGGCTAAAATAAAAAGATAGATATTAAAAAATGTTGAGGATGTGGATAAATTGGAGCCCTAATTCATTACTGGTGGGACTGTAAAACTTTGAAAACTATGAAAAACAGTTTGGCAGTTTCTCAAGAAGTTAAACACAGAGTAACTATGACTCCACAATTCCACTTTTAGGTTTATAAGCAAGAGAATTGAAAACATATGTTCTTCAGAAACTTGCACTTGAATGTTCACAGCATTATTCATAATAGCAAAAAAGTGGAAACATCCAAATGTCCATCAACTGATGAATGAACAAAATTATATTAATACAGTGTAATATTCAGTGATAAAAAGAAGTGAAGTGCTGATACATGTTAAAACAGAGATGAACCTTGAAACAATATACTATGTGAGGGAAACCAGCCCCAAAGAACAGATGTATGATTCTATTTTTATGAAATGTCCAGAATAGGCAAATTCATCAAAACAGAAAGTAAATTTGTTGCCAGGGGGAGGGAGGAATAAGGAGTATATTTGGGTATCTTCTGGGTTGATGAAAATGTTCTAAAATTACTGGTGATAGCTGTCCAACTCTGAATATGATAAAAACTCTTGAATTATACACTTTAAAAACATGATTTTTATGGTATGTGAATTATAGCTCAATAAAGTTATTTTTAAAAAATTTGGGGAAGTCAGGATGGCTCAGCGGGTTGATCCCTCATCTTGCAGCCCCAGGGTCTGAGGATCATATCCCAGGCCCAGCCAATGTGGACTCATATGCTGAACTGGAGTGTACCCCCAGTTCGTTCTCACCTGAGTGTGCTTCCCATGTGGGAGGCCCCCTGCTTGTGGGGCGTGCCTCCCATGAGGAAGACCCCCAGCCTGGTTTCTGTGCTGCATAGGCCCACACCCCACTGTGGAGTAAAACTATCTTGAAAACGGATGACGTGTAATTATGGAGACTGCTTTGGGCCCTCCCCCTTCTCTCTGTCTCTCTCTGTCTCTGTCTGTCTGTCTGTCTGTCTGTCTGTCTGTCTCTCTCTCTGTCAAAAACAATTTTAAAAAAATGTCTTGCAGGGAAGAGTGGAGATTTCCAGCTGTAAGAAAGTCTCCTTTGCAGAGGGAGCTTAAACACCACCAAGCCACTGGCTGGAGTGGACAGATTTTGGCTCCTGGGGTTCTTCAGGTTTTCAGGCAGCTGCTGAGGACAAGGTCTTCTCTCACATAATGCTTTCATTTTCAGGAATGCAGGGGATGTGAAGTTGCCTGGAAGTTCAGAGATGGACGGGAGAGAAACAGATGGAGGTGGAGAGCTCTTGGCCTGGGCGATGCTCAGTGCTGCAGATGTAGGGACCAGGGGGCTTGGCAGCCACCAGGAGTCTGGAGCTGCTGCATAAAGACGTGCAGCCCCACAACTCCATGCTGCCTTCCTCTTCGCTCCATAGAAAACCTTCCCTGCAGGCCCACCACATGCAGATGCATTACTGATATCACAGTGGGCTGCTCTTCTTACTGGCACAAACTGAAAATCAGTGTTACCCTAGGGTCCTGGCTAACCCTACTCTCAAATGCCAAGTTTTTCAAGTGCTCTGGAAACCCCCCCCCCAGGTGCATTCTCTCATTCTAACAAAGAACCACAGACTGTTCTTGCAGCCTACATTTGGTTATGCACTGGGTTTATGTCCTCCCAAAATTAGATTTGTGCTCATCACACACAAGTAAGTTGGGATACGTCCTTAATGAAACAAATACCTCCAGGGAAGTCATAAAGTTCAAGTTTATAGATGAACTAAGGGAGAAACTGATCTGAACTTTAAAGTGAAAAGAAAAAAGCTCTTTGAAGAAAAAGAAACAAAAAGATCTCCAGGATATTTTGAGGTCACCACAGCTGAGAAATGCTGCATCTACAGGCTGGGACTTAAATGTAACCCAATTTGAAAAAAATCCTGATGTCACCTGTGTTCTTGATGTGCTGTCGAGGAGTATCACCATCTTTACCATAGTTATACCTTTCAGATCTTTGGGTAATGTGGTTATCTTTAACATTGAATGTGTAGCTCTTGTTTTTAAGGGGACACTATGCTCTCATTTTAGGAAACAGAATGATTACTGTTTCTGCTCTGTACTAACACAAAAATCAATGTTTAAGTATATACCATGTCTTTAGTACTCTACAGAACTTAATGAAAGTTGAAGGTGAGATCTCAGTGTTAAAACTGTCCTAATTGGAGTTAAAACAAATTTTTTAAATTAGAGTTAACATTTAGTATTATTTTATATTAGTTTCAAGTGTATAGCATATACCACACTCATGGATAGAAAGGATTCAGTCTTTTTATTTCTTTCTATCCATGAGCATGGTATATGCTTCCATTTATTTGTATCTTTTTCAATTTCTTTTTTTAACGTCTTATATTTTTCTGAGTACAGGTCTTTTACTCATTGATTAAATTTATTTTTAGGTATTTTATTTTAAATTTTTTGATGCAACTGTAAATGGGATTGTTTTCTTCATCTCTCTGATAGTTTATTATTTGTGTATAAAAATGCAACTGATTTCTGAATATTAATATTGTGTCCTACTTTAATAAATTTATTTATCGATTCTAATAGGTTTTTTTTTTGTAGAATATTTGGGATTTTCTCTATATATCGTATTGTGTCATCTGAAAATTAAGAAAGTTTTACTTTTTCCTTTTCATTTGGGATGCCTTTTATTTCTTTTCCTTGTCTGATTGCTGTGGTTAGGACTTCTAATACTATGTTGAATCAAAGTGGTGAAACTGGACATCCTTGCCTTATTCCTGATCTTTAAAAAAATGCTTTTACTTTTTACCCATTGAGTATGATGTTAGCTGTGAATTTGTCACATATGGCTTTTATTATATTGAGATATGTTTCTTCTATTCCCACTTTGATGAGAGATTTTATCATAAATGGTTGCTGAATTTGTCAAATAATTTTTCTGCATCTATTGATATAATCATATGGTTTTTATGTTTATTTTGTTTATATGACATATCACATTAATTGATTTGTGGATATTGAACCAACCTGCATCCAAGGAATAAATCCTACTTGAACATGGTGTATCATCTTTTTAATGTATTGCTAAATTTGGTTTGCTAATATTTTGTTGAGGATTTTTGCATCTATGTTAATCAGGGATATCGGCTTATACTTTTCTTTTTTTGTAGTGTCTTTTTCTGATTTTGGAATCAGGGTATTGGTGGTCTCATAGCATGAGTTTTGGAGCCTTCTCTCCTCTTGAATTTTTTGGAATAGTTTGAGAAGAATATATGTTAATTCTTCTTTGAATGTTTGGTAAAATTCACTTGTAAAGCTGGTCCAAGACCCTTGTTTATTGGGATTTTTTAAATTTAATTTTGATTAATTGGTTTAATTTGATTTCATTAGTATAATAGTAAACAGTCAGTCGGTTCAGAGTTTTTCTGTTTCTTCCTAATTCAGCCTTGGAGGATTGTGTGTTTCTAGGACTTTATTCATTTCTTCCATGTTGTTTAATTTGTTGATGCATAATTTTTTTTTTTGTAGTATTTTCTTATAATCCTTTGTATTTCCATGGAATGAGTTGTCACTTCTCCTGTTTCACTTCTGATTTATTTATTTGAGTTACCTTGTTTGTTCTTGATGAATCTGGTTAAAATATTATCAATTCTATATATTTTTTCAAAGAACCAGCTCTTGGATTCATTGCTCTTTTGTGTACCTTTAGACACTTTTGTATTTATTTTTGCTCTGGTCTTTATTATTTCTTCTACTCACTTTGGGTTTTGCTTTCTAGTATTTTTCTAGTTTCTTTAAGTATAAAGTTAGATTGTATATTTGAGATTTTTCTTATTTCTTGAGGTAGGTGAGTATTGCTATGAATGTCCCTTTTGCTGTGTCCCATAGATTTATGGGTCATTGTGTTTTCATTTGCATTTTTTTCAAGGTATCTTTTGATTACTTCTTTGACCTCATTTTTAATTCATTTGTTGTTTAGTAGGGTGTTGTTCAGCCTCTCTGTGCTTATTTGTTTTTCAGTTGTTTCTTGTAATTGATTTCTAGTTTCATTGTGGTTGGAAAAGATGTTTGATATCATTTCAGTCTTTTTGAATTTATTGAGACTTATTTTATGGCTAAGCATGTGGTGTATCTTGGGAAATGTTCCATGTGTACTTGAAAAGAATGTATAATCTGCCTTTTGGGGTGGAATATGCTAAAAATATTATTTACTCCATCTGGTCTAGTGTGTCATTTAAGTCTGCTATTTACTTGTTGGTTGTCTATTTGGACGATCTGTCCATTGGTGTCTATGGTGTTAAAGCTTTCTACTATGACTGTATTACTATTACTGTTGATTTCCTTCTTTGTATTTTATTATAGCCTTTGTCTTAAAGTCTGTTTTTTCTAAGTATTGCTACTTCAGCATGTTGTTGTTTTTTTTTCACTTCTATTCTTGTGTGAAATAGAAGGGCAGGTTGATAAATTTTTCTTCTATTGTAATACTTTTTGTTACATTAGACATATCTAGATATAACCAGTTCGTGTAGTCACATGGTGTCTTCCCATTATCATTCTTGACCTTGCATACTTGGATGCTTACATTTTTACCCAATGCACATTGAAATGGAAGAGTGTTCAGACCAAAAAACAGTCAACCTGAACTTCCCAGCTGATGCCTGAATTTTGAATTTTTTTGGCTGAGGTGATCCCTTATGGTGGTATTCCGTGGACTGCCTTTTGCTTTCGGGGTTGTAATGATGGACCTAAGTTTCATCATCTGTAATGATCTTCTTTAAGAAGTCCCCACCTTCTTTTTCAACATGTTCCAGGAGTTCCCAAGAAATGTGAACTCTTTCAGCTTTCATTTCATCAGACATCATACGTAGTACCCACCAGGCATAAACTTCGTGGATTCCAAGAACACTAATAATGTATCCCACTTTCTCCTTAGACATTCCTAATTTACCAGCAATTTCTTTTTGTTTAATATGATGATTTTTGCAGATCAGTTCTTCAATGTGATCTTAATGAAGCTGATCAATTGCAGTCATAGGCTTTCCACTTCATGGTTTGTCACCTAAATCTGCTTGTCTTACTTCTCCCTCTTTGAACCATCTTACCCAGGATTTTACTGTACTTGCACCAATACACTGTTCACTATAAATGGCTTGCATTTGTCAGTGAATTTCAATTGAAGGAACTTTTCCCACTGCTAAGAATTCAATAACAGTATGCTTTTGAACCGAATGGCTGAACTCTCTTTCATTTTGATCTGCACTGGGTGAAAAATATAAGCTTCTGTGTATACGAAGTCAAGAATGATGGAGGGGAGATATCATGTGACTACACAGAACTGGTTATATCCAGATATGTGTACTGTAACAAAAAATATTTCAGTGGGTGTAAAATTTGTCAGCCCACCCTGTATCTTTTTCCATTCCTTTAATTCCAGTGTGCCTTTTAATCTGATGTGAGTCTCTTATAGACAGCATATGTATGGGGGTCTTGTTTTCTTATCCATTTAGTTACCCCTATGTCTTTTGATTGGAGCATTTAATCTATTTACAAATAAAATGATTATTTATAGATACATAGTTATTGCCATTTTATTATTCATACTTATATTCTCCCCACCCCCCTTCTTTTTTAAAGCAGTCCCTTTAATATTTCTTGTAATACTGGCTTGGTAGTAATTTTTTTTTAAAGATTTATTTTTATTGTTTTTTGACAGAGAGAGAGACAGACAGAGAGACATAGAGAGAAGGGGGAGGGCCCAGAGCAGTCTCCATAGTTGACATCCATATAGTTTCACTCCACTAGTGTGCACGGGGCTGCGCAGGGCAGGAACTGGGCCAGGAACCTCCCACATGGGCCCCAGCAAGAACTGAACTGGGGGCATACCCCAGTTCAGCATATGGGCCTGCCTGGGCTAGGGCCAGGATTTGATCCTCGGTCTCTGGGGCTGCAAAACGAGCACTTAACCCGCTGAGTCATCCCAGCTTTCCCGGTAGTAATTTTTTTTAAGATTTATTTTTATTGTTTTTGACATAGACAGAGAGAGACAGAAAGAATGGGGAGGGCCCAGAGCAGTCTCCATAGTTGCATGTCATTAGTTTTCTACATAGTTTCATTCCACAGGTCGGCACGGGGATGCACAGGGCAGGAACTGGGCTGGAGACCTTCTGCATGGGAGGCATGCCACTGTGAGCCTGGGGTTTCCTACATGGGAAGCACATCTGGGGCCGGAGCCGAACCAGGGGCCTCCTACATAGGAGTCTCACCCCAGTGAGACTTGAACTGGTGACACACCCCAGTTCAGCATATAGGTTTGCACAGGCCAGGGCCAGGATTCGATCCTCAGACCCTGGAGCTGCAAGATGAGAGCTGAGCCATCCTTGTATCCCTGGAAATAATTTTAGACATTGTAAAATTCACCCAGAAAAGGTACTAGAAAACAAAAAGAAAAACTACCCTTTCTGTTTTCTCCTGGTTGTCCTTGAAGAACTATCTTTTAAACATAGAATATCTATAATATTAATAGCAATTCCTACTTCTGTGGTATGAGGTGCCAGGCACAGTGAGAGGTGCTTGGTATACTTTTAGTATTGTCTACAATTTCACAAGCCTCAGTTGTCTCTAGTTTTTAGTGATAAAGTCACATTGATTAGTTTTCTTGATATTTTGTGATATTATTTTTTTATTATTTTTTTTTATTGTTTTTGACAGAGAGAGAGAGAGAGAGAGAGAGAGAGAGAGAGAGAGAGAGAGAGAGAGAGAGAGAGAGAGAGAGAGAGAGAGAACTGAACTGGGAGAACTCCCCAGTTCAGCATATGGGTCCACATGGGCCGGGGCTGGGATTCGATCCTCGGTCCCGGCGCTGCAAAGTGAGCGCTTAACCCACTGAGCCATCCCGGCTTCCCCTGATATTATTTTTTAAAAAGAAGAAAAAAGTTAAATTCATTAAGTACACAGCATAACTACAAAATTCTGTAAAACAACATAATTTGAATAATACATTTTATATATATTAAAAATATGTTTAGACAGTTTAAGTTCAGAATATTATGTTCATGTTTAGTTGTAACTAGGGATCTGGGAGTAAAAAAAATATGCCTGTCTTTGCTTCTTACAGGAGAAGGCCTTAAAGCAAATTTATCTAAAAAAATGATTATTCAATTAAGGCAAATACAACAAAATTATTTTAAAATTGAGTGTGTTTGTGTGTTTTATTTATTTCTCTAACAAAATAGATCCACAATAGGGCATAAAATATGGTACCTTTGAGATAGAATGCTTTAAAAAGTACATTTTTAAAATTTACGTTTCCTCTGATGCATTGCTTCAGAAAGGACAATTTATTTCAGATATTTGAGTTAGTTTAACGTAAGTCCTCAATGTTTAGACATGTGTTTAAACTGTCACTGTAGTCATATATGCAGTAATTTATAGCACTCTAGCTTAACTCACAATCTGAGTTTCTAGACATTGAATACCAGGGATTTGTGAGGCTACATGACAATGCCAGCTCCATTCTTTAAAATAAACAATTGATGTTTTCTGCCTTTTGTAAAGAACTGTGCAACCATGGTAGTTTAAGAGAACTCTTTAGGCCAACGGTGTCCAACCTTTTGGCTTCCCTGGGCCACATTGGAAGAATTGTCTTGGGCCACGTGTAAAATACACTACTGTATTTTCCGGCGTATAAGACGACCCTAATTTTACAGTTAAAACATAGGTTTAGGCCTATATTCGCTGTATAAGACTACAGCCTCGAGGGGTAGTATTATACAGCGAATATAGGCCTAAACCTATGTTTTAACTGTAAAATTAGGGGGTCGTCTTATACGCCCAGTCGTTTTATATGCCGGAAAATACGGTAATACTAACAATAGCCAATGAGCCAAAAAAGAAAAAGAAGAAAAAAAAAAAAAAGATGGTCTCAAGAAAATCTCATAATCTTGTAAAAATTTGTGTTGGGCTGCACTGAAAGCTGTCCTGGGCAGAAGGTTGGACATACCTGGTCTAAGCCTTTTCCCACCATGCCCCCTCAGCTATTTTGTTTAGTTTGAGCCCCTCCCCCACTTCTCTGTTGCATACCAGAGCCAGTGTTGAAACCTGTTTTTGTATGATTTGCTAAGTAGGAACTGTTTTACATTTAAAAATTTTTTTAATCAAAAGAAGGATAATATTTCATAACATAATTATATGAAATTCAAATTTGAGTGTCCATCAATAAGATTTTATTGAAACACAGCCACTCTCATTTGTTTACATATTGTCTAGGGATGCTTCCACACTACAAAGCAGAGCTGAGCATTTGTAATGAAGACCGAATGGCCCACAAAGCCTAAAATACTTAATGTATAGCCTTTTACAAAAACAGTTTTTTACCTCTGAATAATACCAAATGCAAATTTATCTTTTCAAAAAATGTATACCTGCTAAAATTAACTTCTTGCTTAATACCGTTTCCTTTGGAATACAAATCTAAAATTTCGTATAGGGACAACGTGGTCTGGCCTCAGCCCAGCACTCCAACCTCATCTCAGTACACCCTCCTTGTTCTTAAATGTTCTGCTTTTTTTTTTCTTCTTTTTTTTTCCACCACTAGATCTTCAAACAGGGTCTTTTTGCCTGGCTCTTTCCTACCTCTAGTTCTAACTGAAATTCATTAAACAAAACTGAAGTCAGGTCCATTCTTTTACCTTCGTATAACATCTTGCACTTCTTTATGACACTCATGACAATTATAATTCTTGTATTTCTTTCTCCTTGCTTGACTACAGACTCCTTGATAAGGGCCATGTCTGTTTTACTCATTGTTGTATGTCCAGTGATAAGCTCATTGCTTACTGTATACCTTCCTGGTTTCGCACACATTTGGTTTACTACAGTCTGGGACTGTCTGGGTTTAATCCTCCATCAATATAAATATTAATAGTACTCTCTTTATTTTCAAAAGTATGCCAATTATACTTTAATTGGACAGTAATATATAGGGCTATATTATACATAGCCAATGCTCAATATGCTCAATAAATACTTTTTGAGTGACTCAGGTTAGTAGAATCTTAATGATTACGACTCCAGATAATCATTACACTTAATTAACAAGACATTTTCAAGCCTGTGCTCAAGGAAAAGGCAAAGGATGGGTAGAAAACACAAACAGGAATTTAGTTGCAGAAACAACGTTCAAGATATGCCCTAAGTTCAATGTTCATTTAACTTAAGTTTCTTAAACCTATATATTCTGTGAGAACAAATGATTATCTTGAACACTAAAGAATCCTCAATTGCTAAAGAAGTCTTATTTTATTTGTACTTGAATTACCAAGAAGATAGGATGTATGAGGGCTATCTGGAAAAAATCTAGTCATATATGCCTCTATTTTTCATATTTCATGGCTAGATACTTTCTCGACAAGCCTCACATATACAATATAGGTTATTAGTTTTAACAAGGCTTAAAACTTAAAAGGCTTCTTTTTGCTGCTGTTAAATTCAATCTATAGTATTACTCTTTTCATGTTCCTAGTGATATTTTTATTGTGTTATTGGATTTAGGTTTACTAACAATGTAGGCAGAATGTGTGCAGAATCAAAATGTTCTTTTTGCATTATTTTTTTTTCAGATAATAGTGGTCTCTCTTGCTAGTATACTGGGGCTACTGGGAAGCTAGCTCTCCCAGAAAATTTAAGAGTATATTTTGAGAGTGAATATTTAAACCCAGGTCTTAATACAACGGAAATCTGCACTCAACTTGAATTCTAAAGCTTAAAGAGACAGAATGGCTTTCACTTTTCCCTAAGGGCAGAGGGAGGGGTCACAGGTCAGAATTGGAGATGAGATGATGAGGGGAACCTTTTCAGTGTATACACACCCACCCTCTCTAAATTCTGATACATGATACAAGGGTATCCCATTCCTCAGGTATATTGCAGAAAAAAAACTATTTAAATAGTTGATAGATTGTATTAGTGTATGTAAAGAAAGAATGTGTCAGTCTGGGGTGGTGTGGCTAGATTCAGGCTAAGAATTTAGGATTTAGGACAGAAAGGTGGAGTTGCAAAGGCAGACTTTGATCACTGGAGAAATGTACAGAGATGAATCATCAGGCCCCATCAATGTCACAGTAAATTGTTCTTTAAAACTCTCTATCATTGTTCTGATTCCATGCTTATCATGCAAAGTTCTGATTACTAATACCTGACTTCCAGGGTATTCGGGCACCCTGGATGAGTGACATGGAATGAAAAGACCGTTCCCCTACTGTGCATTAATATATTTATCACTGAGTCAGTATCTGCAGTTTGTGAGTGTGGCTTAAGTCAGCCATTCTGAGTACAGTTCTAGGACGAAAACAGTGCTGAGGCCATTCTTCAAATAGTGGTTAGTTTATGAAGTTAATATCACTTCTGAGACCTTTTAGAAGAGTGGCATTCAGCTTCTGCAGACTACTCAACCTTTTCAAATCCCTTTATTCTTCCTTATGCCCCTCTCCACTAACTACTTCTTTTGGAGTTACTTGGAAATATAGAAGTTTTCCAGTAGTACTATAAATCTAATAAGTACAACATTGAAACCTGCCTTGAGAAAATAAATGTAACATTGCTATTTTAGTCACATATTCTATATAGTAGCCTGGCAATGCCAGAGTATTTATATTCAGATATTGTTCCCTCTTACCTTTTGGTTGGCAGAACTCCTTTATCTATTTTCCCTCTGTCAGTAAAGTATACCTCTTACCTAATCACTCAGGAAACCCGGATGTATCCTTGATTCTTACTTGTTCTTTGCCAGCTATGTATATCATAAGATCACCAAAGCCCACATCATTTCTAGCTTGAACCATTAGGATAGTCTCTTAAATATCTCTTTTTAACTGTGTAATCTGTCCTTTAAGTTATCAAAGTAAATTTAGTAGTAGTTTTAAATATGTGTATTTTGTTTATTTATTTATTTAATTTTATTGTGGTAACAGTGCTTAATAACATGTAAATTTCAGGTATACAGAATTATATTTTGATATCTGTATATTTTATTGTATACTCACCACCAAAAATCTAATTTCCTTCTGTTATCGTATAGTTGACCCCCTTTCCCCATTTCACCCTCCCCCATCCCCATTCCGTGTGGTAACCACCATTCTGTTTTTGGTATCTGTGATTTTGCTTTGTTTTGTTAATTTGTTTGTTTTTGTTTTATATTTCACATATGGGTGAAATCATGCAGTTTTGTCCTTTTCTGTCTGACTTATATAACTTAGCATAATACCCTCAAGATCCATCCGTTATTATAAATGGCAATATTTCATCTTTTTAATGGCTGAGTAGTATTCCAGTGTGTGTGTGTGTGTGTGTGTGTGTGTGTACCACATCGTCTTTATCCGTTCATCTGTCAATGGATACTTAGGTAGCTTCCCTATCTTGACTATTGTAAATAATGCCGCAATGAATATAGGGGTACAAATGTCTTTTGGATTAATGTTTTCATATTTTTTGGATAAATACCCCTAGAAAGTATGTTTTTTAAAAAATACAGTTCTGAATGTAGTACTTTTCTGTGTGAAGCTAGTAGGTAGCTGTTTATATTGTGACATTGTAAACCCCATATTCTTTAGCATGGCATACGACACTTTTCGTGATTGGCTGCTTATTCCTGCCCACTGCTGTTCTTCCTTCTCCACCTTCCGCCACGACCAGTGGGAGTCATGGAGAACTGGCTGGCCAGGCTGCTTCACTCCTGTGCACACTTACATGTGCCCTACATTTGCTTATCTTATTTCATCTTCCAGCAGCTTTCACGCCATTGCACACTCCGTCTATTCTGCAAAACCTTCTTCCCTTGATTCCCATGACATTCCTTGTGGAATTTTCTCTTATTTTTTTGGTATTCCTTCATTCTGTTTTTGCTAACCACTCCTTCTGCTCAGCCTTTTCCATGTTAGGCTTCCTTGGGCCTCAATCTTAGGTTCTATTAATATTTTCCCTCTTAAACCTAATGAATTTATCTCTGCCCTGCATACCAGTAGTTTACTAGAAGAATTTTTATAGGGGAAGCTGGGATGGCTCAATGGGTTGAGCACTTATCTTGTAGTCCCAGAGTCTGAGGGTAGAATCCTGGCCCCAGCCTGTGTGGACCCATATGCTGATCTGGGATGTGCCCCCAGCTTGGTTCTCACCAGGACGAGCCCCCAAAGTGGGAGCCCCTGGGTCAGCTCCCAGCCGGGTGTGCTTCCCATGTGTGAGATGTGGGAGGGAGGCCCCCAGGTTGTGGGGATGTGCCTCCCATGCAGGAAGCCCCTAGCCGGTTCTTGCCCTACGCAGACCCACACCCACCTGTGGAAGAAACTATGTAGAAAACTAATGACATGCAACTATATGGAGACTGCTCTGGGCCCTCCCCCTTCTCTCCGTCTTTCTTTGTCAAAAACAATAAAAATAAATCTTAAAATAAAAAAGAGGGGATGCTGGGATCGCTCAGCAGGTTAAGCTCTCATTTTGAAGCCCCGGGAACCAAGGATCGAATCCCAGCCCCGGCTCCTGCGGACCCACATGCTGAACTGGGGTGTGCTTCCCACGCAGGAGGCCCCCAGCCCACCTGTGTGGAATGAAACCATGTCGAAAACTGATGATGTACAACTACGAAGACTGCACTGGGCCCTCCCCCTTCTCTCCGTCTCTCTCTGTCTCTGTCAAAAACAATAAAGTAAATCTTAAAAAAAAAAAGAATTTTTAAAATTAGCAAAAGTATATAAAAATCATTTATAGTATTGTTAATGTGTATTTTCTCATAGCAATTTGGTTACCATAGTAGAATAAGGGAATTTATCTACAGTTTCAGTCATTGAGAACCACCATAATATGTCAAAAGGACCAGTGTTTAGACAGTGAAAGCTAGCTCCCTCATGCCCCTCCCCCAGTGTGCTTTCTTCAGTTTGAGTAAGTGCTGTTCTCCACTGTCTCTCTGGTCTCTCATTCTGCTGTTACATAAAATGATTAGATTTTAGCAACCCCTACAAAAGTTTGTTCCTTTTAGTTCATCAAGTAGCATTTGTTGTGTCTACACACCTTATTAAATTAAATGGAATGACTTAGGTAGAAATTAGGGCAAGATTTGGTTTTTCATTTAAAGAAAACTTTTCTTCTAAGAAATAAATTGGAACGGATAAATTAGACTCTGTATAATGTATATTATAGTCCAGATTCTTGACAGGAAATTATTCTGAATAAATTAAAAAATATTTTTAAAGGAATGAATTATTGAGTAATCAAGATGTAAACTTTTCAGCGGTGAAAAATGTACTGAGTGCTTATTTGAATTGCTTCATTGGAGTAGCTCATTCTTCCTGCTATTTCCTAACATTCCATTTATGATATTCAAACAATTTAGTCTTTGATAGTTATAAAGACTTAATGCAGGAGTCTGTTGGGACTGCTGTATCAGTACTGAAGAAGTGGTATATGAAGAAGGAATAATGACATTGCTAGAATTGAATAGACAGTATTAGCATGGAGAAGAAAATTTACCCCTTAATATATTTAATTTTTTAATGAGATTAAAATAATATTGCAGTGGTCATTTTACATAATTGATCATAAGCAAAATACTTTCATTTGAATTTTATTGTTTCTAATCTGTGTGTGGAACAGAAGAAATTGGGAACTGTCCCTTTAATAAAACCCTGTTTACCTATCCTAGTAGGCGTGGCTTAGGAACCTGTAGAGTGAGGTATTACTTCCAATTCTGCATTCTGACCTGCCACCTTGGAAAGAGTATTACAAACCAGGAAGTAACAAATAATGTGCTTTAAACTATAATAGCACTTGTCTTTATTATAAGGAAAACTTCTAACAAAACTAGACGATTGAAGCAATGATTTCATGTACTTGTCATTAAATATTTGGAACTCTGCTGTGGGATAACGACTTTGCAGCACACTTAGAATACAAAGCTTTCTGGGCCAGAAATTGATCTTCTGACTTTTGAGCCTTATCTGATTACTGCTTGGTTCATCTTTATTTTGTTAAAGTACTCTGCAGGCAGAAACCAGGAGACTCTTCATTGTTTGCAGGTAGGTGGTCAGCCTTCGTTTAAAATTTAGGCTGTTTTTTAAGGTTACTTAACTCTGATTCTACTGCTGATTATTGAAGGAACAATAAATATCAATCTGGATATATGTTTGAATGTTTCAATGTTCAGCAGGGCTATAAATAACCATATTTTTGTGACTTCTGGTCAACTTTGAAGAAAATATCATTTTAAACAAATTAGTTGGTGAATTAAATGAGTTATATTTTGTTTCCCATTAACCTTTTATGTATTTTTAACTAATAGATTAAAAATATATTAAAATTACCCTGCTGTTAACTTCCTGATAGTGTTTGGTGACATACTTAAAATATTTATTTATATAGTCAAATAGAATTGTATTTTTGTTGTTAATATTTTACTTATAAGTTTCATTTCTTTTATGCTTAGGAAGATATCTGAATATTTATCATTAGTTTATCTACTTGCTTTAGTCTGTTCTTGATACAGTTTAATATCTATTATTTCAGAAGAGTTTCTATAAAAGGTTAATCTTTCACAAGTATATTGAAATATTTCTTGTTTCTCTTTATAATATTAACCATCCATTATGACACTAAAAGTATTTTAAAGATAATGTCTTTGGAAGATTGAGTTAGTTATTAGTATGAACTAACTGCTACTGTGCAAAAAAGGTTCATAACTGGCTCTTCTGGAGTAGAAGTCAGAGAAATGTGTGGGGTACCTTTAGGATCAAAGATAGTGGCTATTTAACTATCTCTACCACTACTGTTGCTTTCTATTTTTCTACTATGGACATTATGCTTCAAAATACTTTTTGTCCCATCAAATAAGTGGTGCATGTTAAATAATAAAATATTAGAGTTAGAACATTATTGTTTATTAGTCATATATTATTTCCAGTGAAAGTTTTTTTTAACAGCATGACATAACCGCTCTAGGTTAATATAATTCAGCCCCAAACAAAGAGGCTTGAGTTTTTACTTAGTCTGAATAATTTTATTGTAGGTAGTGAGTATTTGGATATTTTTGACTTTTTGAAATAATAATATTATCTGAATTTTCATCAACCATTCTTGAGGAATCCTAGTAGTCTGGGCCTGGCAATTTGGGAACTAATGATCCAAAGTGCAGAAATTTTGTTCTTAATCTCTTTGAAGTTCCATGAAATATAATAAAGGCCATCAAGTATAATATAGCAAACAAAGATACCATAGCTACTAGACAGAAGAAATAAGGAGAAAGAAAAAAGGAAGTGGTATTTGTTATAGGGGATATCAGGGAGGAATTCAAGGCATTTATATGTTTGGCCCCATTCAAACTCTATATATTTATTTCTACTTTAGTAGACGCTCTGTTAACCAGAACTAAAACAACTGGCATTCCCAAGCAACAGTAAAAAAATCGAAGATATAATACTATATGGTGGTGTACAACCTTTTGGCTTCCCTGTGCCTCATTGGAAGAAGAGTTATTTTGGGCCACGTAAAATATACTAACAATAGCTGATGAGCTTAAAAAAAAAAAAAAAAAGGTCGCAAAGAAGTCTCACAATGTTTTAAGAATTTGTGTTGGGCCTCATTCAAAGCCATCCTGGGCTGCAGGTTAGACACGCCTGATACTACATTTATCCAGAATGGATGTCAGTTAACTGAGAGTGTACTGTATTTCCCAATTTAAAATAAATTTTTTTAAGATTTATTTTATTGTTTGGAGAAGGTGAGAGAGAGAGAGAGAAAGAGAGAGAGAGAAGGAGGTGGGGCCCAGAGCAGTCTCCATAGTTGCACATCATTAGTTGTGACGTGGTTTCATTCCACACAAGTGGATGTGGGGCCACGTGGGATGGGAACCGAACCAGCGGCCTCCCACATGGGAGGAGAGAAACGTCGCTGCTAGCCATCCCAGTGATTACCAGTTGTACCACAGTTCAGCATATGGGTTTGCACAGGCTGGAGCTGGGATTTGATCCCCAGACCCTGTGGTTGCAAGGCAATTGCTCAACCTGCTGAGATATCCTAGCATCCCTCCAATTTAAAGCATTTATTCCAAAATTTTGCTGATAATCTATTAACTGATTTCAAAACAAATATTACTTTTGTTCTTCATGTATTTATTGTATATTTGTATGTTGGTTTTCCTTTCCTAAAATTTTCTCATTTCTCCACTTCCTCCATTCATGACCTTCTTTCATTACAGCTGAAGACTCTTCTCCAACGTGAAACCTTATCTGATCAGTCTATTCCACAGTAATATTTCTTACTGTGTTGATTTTACTGGTACTTAAGTACATAATAATATCATAGCTTGTTATATCTAATTTTACTTAAGCATCTCCTGTTTTTCTTTAACTATATTGTAAGTTGTTTGATACACATTTGGTAGGTTCTAAGTACATATCTGTTCAATGAATGAGAGAGAAAGAGTCTTGCCAACAGTTGCTTCAAGTGTTATGCTGATTCCCTCTACCTTGCTTAATCATGTGATTATCCATCTAAAATGTTTCTAGAAATCAGACCATTGGTTATCACACTATTATTGTTTTGCTATGTAATATATGAGTTTTTTGTATTAAATGATTTTAAGACTGATATGATACCTACAAAGAAAGAACAAGCTGAACTTTATGAAAAATAAACCAAAAGAAATGTTCTGAATGCTAGCCTCTTGCATTTTATATTTTTAAGAAATATAATTTAAAGTTTACTGATATGTAAGTTTTGTAAAATGGTTAAAATATTCAGATATGTTATAGATTATTAAGAAGATGGGTTCTGAATTGACTATGAAAACACTGAATGGTGATCAACTGGTCATGGTAGACTGGTTGGATTGCAGAATTTAAATTGCATGTTAGTAATTATTAGAAACTATGGACAAATTATTTTATTAAAAAGAAAATTTTAAATGTGTTACCTCTCATTTACAGTAGTTGTTATATTACGCACTTTAAAATTATCATTTTCCTGTGCCCAGTATCAACTCTGTCAGATAAGTATTATTATTATTAACCCATTTTTTGGTTTGTGTTTTTATTGTTAAATTTATTGGGGTGACATTGGTTGGTAACAATTGCACAGTTTCCAGGTGTACAACTCTACATTCATCTACTTTCATACATCACATGTCCTTGTTTCTTTTGTTCTACTCATTAAGAAATCCTGCTCACCTTTTAGCATATAGCAGCCCTGAACCTGACCTGTGCCAAGGTTCCTGTTGCCTTGGGCTAACCCTGAAGGAAGAGTAAGTAATTACATAGTGTTAACAAAAAGCAGAACAGAAAAGGAGATATAAATATTGGACAAATTGCAATCTAAGTTAAACAGATAAATCAGTAAATAAGAGAAAGTTATCACTATTATTGATGAAGCCTACAATACACATTAAAGCTAAAACTGTCTTGATTTTTCTTTTAATAGTCTTTGAAACTGAACACAGTGGCAACACTTTTTTAACTTTTTTTTTTAAGGTTCATTTTATTGTTTTGAGAGAGAGAGAGAGAAGGGGGAGGGCCCAGAGCAGCCTCCATATTTGTACGACATAAGTTTTTGACTTGTTTTTGTTCTGTAGAGGTGGGCGGTGTTAACCCATTTTTTTTATAGATACAGAAACCACTCTTGAAAAATCAAATGACTACCAAAGTCACATATCCAGTAGCTGCACAGCAGGTCATCTTGACTTTAAAATTTATGTTTGAATTGCTGTGTTACACTTTGTTAAATTTCCCAGTACTCAGTGTAAATTCTCTGTCCTTTTAGAGCTTGACCAGACAGGAATTCTGGCAGCTGCTCCAGCAGAACTATGGCACTGAGCTAGGCTTAAATGCTGAAGAGATGGAAAACCTGTCCCTTTCGCTTGAGGACAATGTGCAGGCGAGGTACAGCAACAGGTTTTGAAATGTCAAGATTTATTAATCATTAATCAAAACAATTATTTTAAACCTTACTAATTCAGAATTTCTATTAATTCATCCTTGGTTGAATTTGCCTGTATGTTCTCTGTAGTGAAATGGAGTGAAAGGTGAGAATCGTGAATAGTTAGCTAAATTGATAAGCAAGTACAGGACATTTAAAGAAACATGTCTTTGTAACTGTGTCACCTAGGATTTCCTTAACTCATGGCTTCAGTATACTTTTTCATTAAGGTCTGGAGACGTATGTAGTGAAATCTCTGTGCTTATAGATAACGATAAAGTAAATTAGCTGGTAGGTATTTTGAGGATTGTAAAGATAATATGACTTTTCCACAAGAATACCCTGGCATAGTGCTTAACATGAAGTTGGCGTTTAATAAATATTGAATGCATTAACAAAAGGACTTTATAGTACTATGGGGAATGCAAATAATTATAAAAATACAAGGTTGAAAATGATAAGGGCCGAAAAGAGCAATAGTTAATGTGATAAAGAAATTCAGAGTAGAGAGAGATTATTTTTGACCGATGGACAATTTTATTAACCTGTACAAGCAAAAGTATACTTTGTCCAATAGTAATTGAGGATATAGCAATAAAAACATATTATATGATTCAATTTATATGAAGTGGAATCTAGAATGAGTAAAACCATAGAGACAGAAAGAGATGAGTTAGGAACTGAGGGAAAGGGATTGCTAGTGGGTACAGGGTTTCTTTTGGGGATGATGAAAACGTTCTAAAATTAATTTTGATGGCTGCACACCTCTAGAAACTGTTGTACTGTATACTCTAAATAGGGTAAACTTTATGGCATATGAATTATGACTTACTGAAATGTATTTTAAAATTCTATAGCAAATAAATCTTAATATAGAATTCTTTTGAAAGTCTTGATGTGTATATACGGTAATTTTACTCCATCGACCTAGGTAGTCTTCTAATTATGCTGATCCTGATTATAGTGTTTCAGAAAAGCATCAATATTTTACAGTCTTTTTTACATGGTTACACATGCATATTTTATCAGTTTTCTGTAAAGTTAAAAATTTCCATTGTGTTCTCCCTGTAAAGCTTATTCGCTTCTCTCAGGTACTGGAGTTGAGTAGAAAAGCAATTGATACAATACAAATTGCCTTGGATTGTGGTAAAGAAACCCTGGATTCCAGTCTGGACTTTGCCACCAAGTAGTTGAGCAGCCTCAAGGAAACCTCTTAGCCTTTTTGATCCTCAGTTTACTGATCTGTGAAATGAGGCAGTTAAACTACGTAGATGATCTCCTGCCAACTGGAAAAGTTTATAATCTTTGAAAAAGAAAAGAATAAATATTTTTTTTGCCAGCTGTTTTATATACTCTAAGGTTCAGTTTCTTGAGGTCACCAGAGCAGCTGCTATTTTCTTTCGGGGATTGAGCACTTTCTGAGAAAAGATGTGGCAGGATCCGCATTCCCTTTTCTACTCCTTTTGCCATTCTTCCAGTCTCTGAAAAAAGCATTACTCTCTCAGCTCTTCCATCGTTTTTCTTTTCATTTTTAAATCTCTCCTTCCCTCTCCTTCCTCTCTTTTTCTCTCTTTGTTTCGCCACAACTCCACTCCATCCTTAAAATCCTTAAGCTCAGACACTCAGGTGGTGAGTTAGTCTCAAGGAACCGTTTTTCTTGTTTGGTTCCCTCAGAGCCCTGTCGTTCTGCCTGGCCAGGAGTGACTTGGTTGAAGATTTAAGTATTATTTGGGTGGAATAGAATAGAGTTGAAAGGTCCTTTAGTGTTTCTATTCCTTCCTCAGTATAATGTGGCTTACGGTGTTGGATTGCTACTTTATTTTAGAAGAGCTTTAAGTCTGTATGTTGCAATGATTACATGGGAATAATAATTTCTCAGTAAGGTTGAGCACTGGAAATTAGATCAGTTGTGCTTCTTTTATAGACTTTTAATAGACCTTCTGTTCTCTTTGCTCCCTGAGAGAGGAAAAGCAGGTCCTAGGATAATTATTGTAATCTTGTCCCTCTGACCATGTGAAAGCTGTTCCTTAAACCTTGTTCTTAGGAATGAGAAAACAAGGGTGGGTGTGGATTTATTTGTAGGTTCTGTGCTCAGATAATTAGGAGCTTCCACTTTTGGGGAGGATTTGCCATCTCAGGAGATTCAGAAAAACTGCCTTCTGATGTTGACTAGCACCCACCTCAAAACTCTACCTTGCATCTTCTGAAGCTTTGTGGTTGTCCACAACTGAAACTTAAGCAAGCAATATTCACTTTATTAGTTGCTGTTACAGCCATTTGTACTTGGTTAATTTTTTAATGGCTTCTGAAATTTATAAAATTTTGAATTTTATATGCTATTATATTTATAAAATTTCAGAATTTAATAGCATATCTTATTTTTAGAAATAAAGTTAAGTTGCATGTGATATAAGCATGTTATAAATAGAGGCCTATTTGTTACATTACAAAAATGTTGTCAAAATGTTTTATAATAAAAAAGGACCTCAGTGAAAAGACTAAATTACTTATTTGTATGGAAGTAACCTTGTTCATGTTTCTATAATGATGTGTTTCTTACAGAAGTACAGAAAGAAGCAGCTTGGATGACTGTGTGGAGAGAGATGAAAAATTACCCAAGTCAGTGAGTTTTACCTGTGAATCAGTTAATTGGGTTTCAGAAGCGGAGTCAGTTGATGGAAATCTACCAAAAGCGGTTAGTGTGTGATACTCCTTTTAAAATATTCCTGATGCTGCCATGTGTTAATTATAATGTAAGATCAAATAAAATTACAATATTCAAAGTGTTTAAGACTTAAAAGCTAGCCTGCTCTTTTATTTTAGGAGTAGTTTCAAGGCTGTAAGTGGCAGAGGTTACACACAGGTGTGTTCTCCTCAGAGCTGGGTCTGGTGCAGAGCTACCAGACAGAACGTTAGTCTGTAAGGGGATAGACATCCTTAAAAGTATAAGATGGAGAGATTCATAGTTTGCAGAATTTTTCCCAGAGTAAGTAGTGTGTGTGGTAGAAAGAATCTGAGGAGGTGAGAACCCTAGCAGCATGCTTGAGTAACAGGCACATCCAGTTAATTACTGGGTTTCACAGTTACTTCGTTGCTTCCTTTATTTTTTCAAGTATCATTATAAACCCATTGATTTTTAAAAAAAATTTCAATGAGTTTCTATCACTTGCAGTCATTATTTATTTTTTATACTCATTTGTTCCCTTTGCCAATGGGAGCCCTTTCAGATTAGCTCCTTTGCCCTTTTGTTTATTTTTTATTTTTATTTATTTTATTTTTTATTATTTTTTAAATTGTTTTTGACAGAGAGAGAGATACAGAGACAGAGACAGAGAGAAAGGGGAGGGCCCAGAACAGTCTCCATATTTGCACATCATTTGTTTTTTCACATAGTTTCATTCCACAGGTGGGAGTGGGGCTGCACAGGGCAGGAACTGGGCCGGGGTCTTCACCCCGGTGAGAACTGAACTGGGGGCACTCCCCAGTTCAGCATATGGGTCCACATGGGCCAGGGCCAGGATTCGATCCTCAGTCCCCGGTGCTGCAAAGTGAGCGCTTAACCCACTGAGCCATCCCGGCTTCCCCTACTTTGCGCTTTTGAAGTGCTCAATAATTTCTGATGGCTTCCTTTCTTTTTGATACAAGAATGTGTCCCAGGCATGTTTTGTGCACTTCTGTCCCTGACTTGTATCAGCCATTTTCCTAAGGAGCCATAGTTCTTAGTGAAGAATGGTATTTAGAGACCACATCCTGTGTGCTAAGTGTGCTCCTACCATAGAGCTTTTGTTGTGATTGAGGATGCAGGTTTGGGACTAAAGCTGGATTTCTTGGTTTAGAGCACAGCATTAGCTTCACGTCCTAACTCTGCCACTTGCAACTGTATGACCTTAAGTAAGTTAATTTAATTACTTAATCTTCTATGCCTGTGTTTTCTAACTAGAGCATGAGGACAATAATACCCCATATAGTTTTATAAGTTTGTAAGAATTGAATGAATTAATATATGTGAAAGTGCTTTGCACAGACCCTATTCCACATTGGAAGTGAATCTGTGTGTGGCCAGCAGTGGACCTTTCCTGCCTTCTCTCATGGAGCTCCAAGTGTCTCCTGTAAATAAATATTGAGAAAACATTGAACAGACTGAATTTATGTGAAAAGCCACTATCATGCATCTGTCTCCATCTACTTTTGGGCTGTGGATTTCTTACTCATCTAGAGACACTTAGTGTGTACCCTTCAATAGCTCAGCTGGTAGAGACACTTAGGAACTTATTGGTGCAAGGGAGATTCTGTTGCTAATCTCTTTTGTTTGTCTCACCGAGAAGACCAAACCACTTTCTTTTGTGGAGGTAACAGGACAGGGGATCACGTGCTGTCGCCTCATCCTTTCACAAAAGTCTGACTTGGAGGACTGGGTTCTTTGCACTACTCATCTTACCTGGAGAATGTCTTCTGTACCTGCTCTTGAAATAGTTAACCCATTGGTTCCTGCTTCTAGTTTTATTCTGAAAGGAAGTCATTTTCTATAAGGAAAGGGAATGGAGTGCAGAGGAACAACTTACTGTTTTAAGATTGATCATGCATTCATTGATGTTTAGTACAGATGTTTTCAGGTTATAGAATATAAGCAACATAGAAATTTGATCTTCTATTATTTGCATTCAAGAGCAGTATGATGGTTCTCAGATGTCAACAAATATCATATGTCACTTACTTTGTTTCCCTTCTGCTTCCAACAAAAAGTCAGAAGTAATATTTTTCCATGATGAAAATACTGTTTTTTTAAGTTATAAAATTAGGAAAGCCAGGATGGCTCAGTGGGTTAAGTGCTCACTTTGCAGCACTGGGGACCAGGGATCAAATCCCGGCCCTGGCCTATGCGGACCCATATGCTGAACTGGGGAGTGCCCCCAGTTCAGTTCTCTCTCTGTCTCTATCTCTGTATCTCTCTCTCTCTCTCTCTCTCTCTCTCTCTCTCTCTCTCTCTCTCTCGTCATAAATAAATAAATAAATAAATAAATAAATAAATAAAAAGAAACCAAGTTAGCAAAAAGAAAAAATTAGTACTCTTTGTAAAAATTTAGGAAATATAGAAAAATATACAAAGAAATAAAAATTGTCCAGATACCAACCACTCAAAGATTGTGACTATTACTTTTCCTATAAGAATCTATCTTTTTCATACTAGGAACTATATCTTAATTAGAAAAATAGGAGAAATATATGGAAACTTACTCTACTTAGCATCTGTTAAAGAGGCCCTGGGTCAGCTAAATAAGCATGTTGCTTTGTAGTGTGCAACTTTCAAATAAATCAGGTCTTGATATTAGCAGTAACCTCTACATGAAGAATCAGTCCTCTGATTAGAATAATATAATGCTTTAATAAATTGTGTCCTGGGTCCCAGTTGTTATTGTGCTTTCTGAGTGACCTATGGAAACCTATGTTCTTGGTGCTGCTGTAGTTCAGGACTGCTCTAAGATCTCTTGGGGGAGGAGGTATAAGGATTGTATCTATGCTTTTTGCTCTCTTTATCTGCTTACACACAGACAATGCAAGAAAGCACTGTGCTGTATAGTTTATAATTTTTAAGCCTGATTATAATACTGTTCTACTTGAATACTAATATAGCAATAGCATTCATAATTTAATGCTTAACATTAAATTTATTATAGAAATGACATATTTATTAAATCATATCTTTATAAACCATAAACCAATATATGTTAGAATCATATATTGAATATATTTTCATGCCCATTCCCTTACTCCCTTAACAGCAAAGACATTGTATTGTTAAGAGTTTGCAGTGAAATTAATTTTCCTTTTTAATCTTCTCTCTCCCGCTGTATTCTTGTTTCTCTTATCTCTCTATTTTCTTTCACTTTCCCCTTTAGTTACTGGTCTTGAGAGATAGGTGAATTTTCTTCTTTGTGATGATTGGGCAGGTGTTGTCTGGGGAAACTAACTGGGTTTTACCTTTCTCCTTGGCTCACCCCCAAAGAAATGAATGCTCCATTATTTTGTCCTCTACCCTCTTTTCCTTCTGCTTAGGTGAGTCACATGATGTTAACTGTGAGTTCTTTTTATATAATGTTCTTCATAAATTTATTGTACATTACTGTTTAAGAATATAACTTTAGAATGACATGTATTATTTTCCAATGTTTTCTGGACTGAATTGGAAATGTGATGCAAATATAACCAATTTTTTCTAAGAGCGGTATTTCCAAGTGTCTTTATTATTAGAGATCTCACTGTAAAATCTAAGCCTATAATCTGATTTTTTAAACTGGATTGCTTGCCTTTTAGGAGTTAGGGAAAGAGGAACCCCAAAGTGAGAAACAGATCAAAAAGAGTCCTCTATTAACTTCAGAAAAGAGGTTAAGTAGAGTGCCATCAAAATCACTGGACTTGAATAAAAATGAGTATCTTTCTCTGGACAAAAGCAGCACTTCAGATTCTGTTGATGAAGGTAAAGAATTTCTTACAAATTTTAATAAAATTTCAGTTGTCTTTTAATATTTACCTTTGTAGTAAGTGTATGCAGATTGAGAATTTAGTTCCATTAGATACAGTCTCACTCTATAAAGAACCAAAATAAAGTGATGGGAGTTAATATAATAGAAAATATCAGAGAGAGGATGCTAAATCTAACCATCTACACTTTCCAGAAGCCTGAAATTTGAAAATCTCTATCACATTTAGCTTTTAAAATTCCAAGCCTTAAGTCAATGGAGATGGAGCAGTAGCAATGGAAAAGCAAGTCTTAATAAAAATCTGTATAGGGGAAGCTGGAATGGCTCAGCAGGTTGAGCGCTTGCTTTGCATCCCTGGAGCCAAGGATTGAATCCCAGGCCCTGCCCATGTAGACCCATATGTTGAACTGGGGTGTGCCCCTAGTTTGGTTCTTGCTGGGGCCTATGTGGGAGGCTCCGGGGCCTATGTGGGAGGATCCTGGCCCAGTTCCTGCCCTGTGCAGCCCCGTGCCCACCTGTGGAGTGAAACTATATGGAAAACTAATGGTGTCAACTATGGAGACTGCTCTGGGCCTTATCCCTTCTCTCTGTCTCTCTGTCAAAAAAAAAAAAATCTGTATAGTGTGGACTTTTATAGACACTTAGTATAGATAGTATAATTGTACTACTTCCTTTTAACCACCAAAAAAAGAGAGAGATTGAGAGATTCAAAAGCAGAGAATATAAATAAAGAGTAGTTGCTTAAAGGAAACTATAGAAAATCAAATTATGTTTGCTCTACTTTCCCTAAGTTTGTACCAATAACCTGGGGCTTATCATATTCAAGTAGGCATTTTTTTTTTTTGCTATGTATATATATATATATTAATTGTTAAATTTAATGAGGTTACATTGGTTGGTAACAATTAGATAGTTTACAGATGTACAAGTCCACATCACATCATTCATGCATCGTATTATGTGCCCATCACTCAGTATCAGTTTCCCTTCCATCACCTTATATCTGGTGCCCACTCCCACCTCCCCCC